>JAABKJ010007545.1:122331645-122637661 GCA_011634705.1 Andricus grossulariae
CTTTGGTTAAACTTTAATTTTTCGACTAAAAATGAAATTATTTAATTTTTTTCAAAAAATATACCTTTTTAGTTGAAAACTGGTCTTTTTCGGTAGACATTATTCTTCTTATTTGAAAATCCATCTTTTTGGATGAAAATTCAATTATTCCAGGTAGAGATTCGTCATTTTAGTTGAATATTCATCAGTTTGGTTGAAAATTAATTTTTTTTAACTGAAAATTTAACTATTCCACTTTTGGCTAAAAATTGATATTTTTTAGTTCGAAATTCAAATATTTGGTTTAAAATTTTTTATTTTTTAGTTTAAAATTCCACTATTCCAGTAGAAAATTCATTTTAGTCTAAAATTCATCACTTTCTTGGAAAATGTTACTATTTTTTTCGAAATTATTTATTTTCTTTTTTTTTTAAACTGAAAATTTAAATATTTCACTTGAATATTTCATCATTTTAGTCAAAAATTCATCTTTTTGGCCGAACATTAATTTTTTTAATTAAATCTAATTATTACGTAGCTAAGCAAGTCATGGAAAGCTTAATTAATTGGAATTATTATTAAAATTTCAATTATTTATTGAATTATTATTCAATTCTTGGTTCAAAAATGATATTTTTTACTTGAAAATTCGTTTTTTTATCGTCTTGCTTGGAAATTGATCTTTTTGGTTTAAAAGTCAACTATTTCACTTGAAGATTAATAATTTTGTTCCAAAATTCATCACTGTTTAAAAAATTCGTTTTTATTTTAAATGAAAATGTAACTATTTTAATTAAATATTCCATCATTTTAGTTGAAAATTCATCACTTCGTCTGAAAATGTAACTATTTTTTTAACATTAGTCTTTTTTTTTGGTTTAAAATTATTATTTTTTAAACTGAAAATGCAACTTATTTCAATTGAATGTTCCATCATTTTAGTTAATAATTTAACGACTCAACTTTTTATTGAAAAATCATCCTTTTTATTTAAAAATTCTTCTTTATTGGTAGAAATTAATCTTCTTGGTTAAAAATTAATATTATTGGTTGAAAATTAATCTTTTTTAGTTGAAATTCTTTTTTTTTTGTAGAAATTAATCTTTTAGGTTAAAAATTCACCTTTTTGCATTAACATTCAATTATTATAGTTAACGGTTCATAATTTTAATTGAAAATTCATCACTTTATTTGAAAATATAACTATTTTTTTGAAAATTAGTTTTTCTTTTATTTGAAAATTAGTTGTTTTTTTTTCTACCTGAAAATATAACTATTTCAATTGAATATTTTATCATTTTAGTTGAAAATTAATCACTTTGTTTCAAAATGTAACTATTTTTTGAATATTAGTTTTTTTAGTTAAATTTTTGTTTTAAACTAAAAATTTAACTATTTCAATTGAATATTCTATTATTTTAGTTAAAAATTCATCTTTTTGGTTGAACATTAATTTTTTAAGTAAAAATTTAATTATTCAATTTTTTGTTGAAAATTTATATTTTTAGTTGAAATTTCGTCTTTTTTGGTACAAATTAATCTTCTTGGTTGAAAATTCACCTTAATTGATTAAAATTTAACTATTCCAGTTGAAAATAATTTTTTTTTAAACTGTAATAGTGACATTTTCAGTAAAAAAATAATAATTAAAAAAAAAAAAAAAATAGTCACATTTTCAAACAGTGATGAATTTTCAAATAAAATGATGAATCTTTAACTGACTAATTGAATTTTCAACCAAAAAGATGAATTTGTCTACCAAGAAGATTAATTTTAACCAAAAAGATGATTTTTCAACTAAAAAAGATAATTTTTCAACCAAAATTAATTGAAAATTATTATTTTTCAAACTGACAATGTAACTTTAATGTAATTTTAGTTCCAAATTCATCTCTTTAGTGAACATTAATTTTTTTAAACTAAAAATTGAACTACTCAATTTTTGGTTAATAAATGATCTTTTTCAGTTGAAAATTCGTCTCTTTCGTAGAAATTAATCCTCTTGGTTAAAAATTCGTGTATTTTGTTAAAAAATTGTCTTTTTTGGTATAGAGAATTAATCTTCTTGTTTAAAAATTAATATTATTTTTTGCAAATTTTTGACTAAAAATTCAAGTGTTCAGGTTTAATTATTCATCATTTTGGTTTAAAATTTTTCTATTCCAACTGAAGATTCATCAGTTTATTTAAAAATTCATCACTCTGGTTGAAAATGTTTTATTTTTTTTTTAATCAAGAGATTAAAGAAGTTTCAATGAGTTTAAATATTTTATGGAATTTAAAAAAATTCCAAAGGAATTTTGATTTTAATACAGTGATTGATTGGAATTTCAAATGATTGAAAATATTTTTGGGTATTTTAAAAGATCCCAAGGAATTTTTGATAAATTTCAATAATATGAAGGTATTAAAAAAAAAAGATTTTAGGGTATTTTTAAAAACGTCATGGAATTTTCTACAGCTCTAAAAAATTTCAAAAGATTTCACAAGATTTGAAATACATTAGGGTATTCTAAAAGATTACAAGGAATTTTCAATAAATTTCTATAATTTTAAAAATTTCCAAAAAGAGTTCAAGATTGTAGGGTATTTTTTAAAATTCCAAGGCATTTTCTAGAGCTTTAAAAAATTGTAAGGGATTTCAAAAGATTTAAAAAAACTTGAAACATTTTAGGGTATTTAAAAAAATTCCAAGGAATTTTTAATAGATTTCAATTATTTTAATGAATTCCAACGAATTCGACAGCCTTTAGGGTATTTAAAAAAATGCCACTTTAAGGAATTTCAAAAGATTTTAAAGGATTTGAAATATTTTGCGATATTTTGAAAGATTCCAAGGAATTTTCAAAATATTAAGAAAGTTTCAAGGAATTTAAAAAGATTTGAAATATTTTAGGGAATTTAAGAAGATTTCAAAGGAATTTTTAATTGATTTAAGTGATTAATTAGGGTTTAAAATAAATTACAATATTTTTGGGTATGAAAAAATATTCCAAGGTATTTTCAAGATCTTTAAAAAGTTTCAAAAAATTTCAAATGATTTGAAATATTTTATCGTATTTGAAAAAATTTCAAGGAATTTTTTATTAATTTCAATAGTTTGAAAGTATAAAAAAAAGATTTTATGGTATTTTTTAAAATTACCAGGAATTTTCATGACGGATTAAAAAGTTGCAAGGTATTTAAAAAAAATTCAAATGATTTGAAATATTTGGTGTATTTTAAAAGATTCCAAGGAATTTTCAACAAATTTCTATAATTTTAAGAAATTCCAAAAAAAGTTCAGGATCGTAGGGTATTTTTTAAAATTCCAAGGAATTTTCTAGAGCTTTAAAAATTTGTAAGGGATTTCAAAAGATTAAAAAAAATTTGAAATATTTTAGGATATTTTAAAAAATTCCAAGGAATTTTTAATAGATTTCAATTATTTTAATGAATTCCAACGAATTCGACAGCTTTTAGGGTATTTTCAAAAATGCCACTTCAGGGAATTTTAAAAGATTTCAAAGAATTTGAAATATTTTGCGATATTTTAAAAGATTCCAAAGGAATTTTTATTTGATTTCAATGATTTAATGAGATTTCAAAGGATTTACAATATTTTAAAAGATTCCAAAGAATTTTTAAATAAATTTCAATAATTTGAAGGCATTACAAAAGAATTTCAAAAAAATTTTTTTTAATTCCAGGGAATTTTCTAGAGCTGTAGAAAATTTCAACGGATTTCAAAATATTTTAAAGGATTTGAAATATTTTTGTGTATTTTAAAAGATTCCAAGAAATTTATTATAAACTTGAATAATTTGAAGGTATTCCTAATTAAAACAAAAAATTTGTTAGGGTATTTTGTAAAATGCCAAGGAATTTTTTAGAGCCTTAAAAATTTTTAATGGATTTTAAAGTATTTAAAATATATTAGGGTATTTTAAAAGATTCCAAGGAAGTTTTGAATAAATTTGAATTATTTAAAGGTATTCCTAAATTTTTAAAAAGATTTTAGGATATTTTTTAAAATGCCAAGAAATTTTCGAGAGCTTTAATAAATTTCATGGGATTTCAAAAGCTTTCAAAGCATCTTAAATATAGGTGGGCATTTTAAAAGATTGCAAGAAATTTTCAATAGATTTCTATCATTTCAAGGTATTTAAAAGGATTTGAAAAATGTAAGGGTATCAGTAGCTTTGAGAATTTAATTTTCAAGATTTTAATGATTTTAAGGGTTATAAAAAAATTTCCATGGGGTTTAAAGAATTTTTTAGAATTTTGGAAATATGGTACGATTTTGTGAGGCCTATAAGTTTTTAAGATATTTTAAAAGATTTCACGGAATTTTACAAGATTTTCGAGGATTTCAATGATTTTTAGAGATTTTAAAAACTTGCAATGTATTTTAATAATTTAAATGGATTTAAAAGAATTTATTCACAAGAATTGAGGGATTTCGTTGGATTTCAAAGATTTTTAAGTATTTTAAGGTATTTCCAAAGATTTTAAAGATGTAGGGTATTTTGAAAAATTCGAAGACATTTTTAATTGATTTCAATAATTTGAAGGAATTTCAAAGAATTTTAAAGAATTTAGGGTGTTTTTAAAATTAGTTAGAATTTTTTAATAGAATTTAATAATTTGAACAATTTTCAAATAATTAACAAAAATTTTAGGGTGTCTTTAAAAATTCTAAGAAGTTTTCAAGAGCTTAAAAACATTGTAAGTTATTTAGAAAGATTTTACAGGGTTTGAAATGTCTTAGGGTATTTATAATAGATTTCAATAATTTTAAGGGATTCCAAAGGATTTTAAAGATTTTAGGGTATTTTTAAAACATCCAAGGATTTTTCAAAAGCTTTAAAATGCTTTAAGGAATTTCAAAAGATTTCAAAAAATTTAAATGATTTTAGTGTATTTTAGAAGATTCCAAAGGATTTTTAATAGTTCAGTGTATCTTTTTTTAATTTCAAGGAATTTTTAAGATCTTTCAAGAGTTTCAAGGGATTTCAAAAAATTTCAAAGGATTTGAAATATTTTCGAATATTTTAAAAGATTCCGAGGAAATTTTAATAGATTTCAAAGGAATTTTATTATTTCAGAGTATGTTTTTTAAAGTCCAAGGAAATTTTAAGAGCTTTAAAATGTTTCAAGGGATTTCAAAAGACTTCATAGGATTCTAAATTTTTTAGGGTATTTTAAAAGATTACAAGGGATATTTAATAGATTTCATTAATTTGAAGGGACTTCGAAAGCTTTCAAAAAATTAAAATGTTTTTAGTGTATTTCAAAAGATTCCAAAGGATTTTTAATATTTCAGAGTCTTTTTTTTTAATTGCACGGAATTTTTAAGAGCTTTAAAAAATTTCGAGGAATTGAAAAAAATTTCAAAGGATTCGAAATAATTTAGAGTATTTTTGTTTAAATTCGAGGAATTTTTAAGAGCTTTAAAAAGTTTCAAGGAATTTCAAAAAATTGCAAAGGATTCGAAATATTTTAGAGTATTTTTTTTAAATTCGAGGAATTTTCAAAAGCTTTTAAATGCTTGAAAAAATTTCAAAAAATTTCAAAAAATGAAAATGATTTTAGTGTATTTTAAAGGATTCCAAAGGATTTTTAATATTTCAGAGTATTTTTTTTTAATTTCAAGGAATTTTTAAGTGCTTTACAAAGTTTCAAGGAATTTCAAAAAATTTCACAGGATTTGAAATGTTTTAGAGTATTCTAAAAGATTCCGAGGAAATTTTAATAGATTTCAAAGGAATTTTGATATTTTAAAGTATGTTTTTCAAATTCCAAGAAATTTTTAAGAGCTTTAAAAAGTTTCGAAGGAATTTCAAAGGATTCAAATTTTTGTAGGGTATTTTAAAAGATTCCAAGGGATATTTAATACATTTAATTAATTTGAAGGGACTTCAAAAGCTTTCAAAAAATTAAAATGATTTTAGTGTATTTCAAAAAATTGCAAAGGATTCGAAATATTTTAGAGTATTTTTTTTCAATTTCAAGGAATTTTTAAGAACTTTAAAAAGTTTCAAGGAATTTCAAAAAAATTCAAAGGATTTGAAATGTTTTAGAGTATTTTAAAAGATTCCGAGGAAATTCTAATAGATTTCAAAGGAATTTTAATATTTTAGAGTATGTTTATTAAATTCCAAGGAATTTTTAAGAGCTTTAAAAAGTTTCAAGGGATTTCAAAAAATTGCAAAGGATTCGAAATATTTTAGAATATTTTAAAAGATTCCGAGGAAATTTTAATAGATTTCAAAGGATTTTTATTATTTCAGAGTATGTTTTTCAAATTCCAAGAAATTTTTTAGCGCTTCAAAAAGTTTCAAGGGATTTAAAAAAATTGCAAAGGATTCGAAATATTTTAGAGTATTTTTTTTTAAATTCGAGGAATTTTCAAGAGCTTTAAAAAGTTTCAAGGAATTTCAAAAAATTTCAAAGAATTTGAAATGTTTTAGAGTATTTTAAAAGATTCCGAGGAAATTTGAATAGATTTCAAAGGATTTCTATTATTTTAGAGTATTTTTGTTAAATTCGAGGAATTTTCAAAAGCTTTAAAATGCTTCAAGAAATTTCAAAAAGTTTCCAAAAATGAAAAGGATTTTAGTGTATTTTAAAAGATTCTAAAGGATTTTTAATATTTCAGAGTATTTTTTTTTATTTTAAGGAATTTTTAAGTGCTTTAAAAAGTTTCAAGGAATTTCCAAAAATGTCACAGGATTTGAAATGTTTTAGAGTATTATAAAAGATTCCGAGGAAATTTTAATAGATTTCAAAGGAATTTTGATATTTTGAAGTATGTTTTTTAAATTCCAAGGAATTTTTAAGAGCTTTCGAAAGTTTCAAGGAATTTCAAAAAATTTCAAAGGATTCGAAATATTTTAGAGTATGTTTTTCAAATTCCAAGACATTTTTAAGAGCTTTAAAAAGTTTCGAAGGAATTTCAAAAGACTTCAAAGGATTCAAAATTTTTTAGGGTATTTTAACAGATTCCAAGGAATATTTAATAGATTTCATTAATTTGAAGGGACTTCAACAGCTTTCAAAAAATTAAAATGATTTTAGTGTATTTTAAAAGATTCCAAAGGATTTTTAATATTTCAGAGTATTTTTTTTTAATTTCAAGGAATTTTTAAGAGCTTCAAAAAGTTTCAAGGAATTTCAAAAAATTTCAAAGGATTTGAAATGTTTTAGAGTATTCCAAAATATTCCCAGGAAATTTTAATAGATTTCAAAGGATTTCTATTATTTTAGAGTATGTTTTTTAAATTCCAAGGAATTTTTAAGAGCTTTGAAAATTTTCAAGGGATTTCAAAAAATTTGAAAGGATTTGAAATATTTTCGAATATTTTAAAAGATTCCGAGGAAATTTTAATAGATTTCAAAGGATTTCTATTATTTTAGAGTATTTTTTTTTAAATTCAAAGGAATTTTTAAAAGCTTTAAAAAGTTTCAAGGGATTTCAATAGACTTCAAAGGATTTAATATTTTTTAGGGTATTTTAAAAGATTCCAAAAGATTTGTAATATTTTAGAGTCTTTTTTTTTTAATTACACGGAATTTTTAAGAGCTTTAAAAAATTTCGAGGAATTTAAAAAAATTTCAAAAGATTCGAAAGATGTTAGAATATGTTTTTTAAATTCCACGGGATTCTTAAGAGCTTTCAAAAGGTTCAAGGAATTTCAAAGGCTTCAAAGGATTCAAATTTTTTTAGGGTATTTTAAAAGATTCCAAGGGATGATGAATAGATTTCATTAATTTGAAGGGACTTCAAAAGCTTTTAAAAAATTAAAATGATTTTAGTGTATTTCAAAAAATTGCAAAGGATTCGAAATATTTTAGAGTATTTTTTTCAATTTCAAGGAATTTTTAAGAACTTTAAAAGGTTTCAAGGAATTTCAAAAAAATTCAAAGGATTTGAAATGTTTTAGAGTATTTTAAAAGATTCCGAGGAAATTATAATAGATTTCAAAGGAATTTTAATATTTTAGAGTATGTTTTTTAAATTCCAAGGAATTTTTAAGAGCTTTAAAAAGTTTCAAGGGATTTCAAAAAATTTCACAGGATTCGAAATATTTTAGAATATTTTAAAAGATTCCGAGGAAATTTTAATAGATTTCAAAGGATTTTTATTATTTTAGGATTTTTGTTTTAAATTCAAGGGAATTATTAAAAGCATTAAAAAGTTTCAAGGGATTTCAAAAAATTTCAGAGGATTCGAAATATTTTAGAGTATGTTTTTTAAATTCCAAGGAATTTTTAAGAGCTTCAAAAAGTTTCAAGGGATTTCAAAAAATGTCAACGGATTTGAAATGTTTTAGAGTACTCTAAAAGATTCCGAGAAAATTTTATTAGATTTCAAAGGATTTTTATAATTTTATAATATTTTTTTTAATTCAAAGGAATTTTTAAAAGATTTAGAAAGTTTCAAGGGATTTCAAAAAATTGCAAAGGATTCGAAATATTTTAGAGTATGTTTTTTAAATTCCAAGGAATTTTTAAGAGCTTTTAAAAGTTTTAAGGGATTTCAAAAGACTTCAAAGGATTCAACATTTTTTAGGGTATTTTAAAAGATTCCAAGGGATATTTAATACATTTAATTAATTTGAAGGGACTTCAAAAGCTTTCAAAAATTGTATAGGGTATTTTGAAAAATTTCAAGAAATTATTAATTTTATTTCAATAATTTGAAGAATTTTCAAAGAATTAACAAAAATTTTAGGGTGTTTTTAAAAATTCTAAGAATTTTTCAGGAGTTCGAAAAAATTGCAAGAGATTGTGAAAAATTTTACAGGATTTGAAATATCTTACGGTATTCTTAAGTTTCAATATTTTGAAGTGATTCCAAAGAATTTTTAATATTTGAAATTATTTCATAAAAACTCCAACGAATTTTCAAGAGCTTTTAAAAGTTTCAAAGGATTTCGAAGAATTTCAAAGGATTTTTAATATCTTAGGGTATTTTTAATATATTCCAATAACTTGTAGTGATTTCAAAGGATTACAAATATTTTAGGGTATTTCCAAAAATTCCAAGGAATGTTCAAGAGTTATGAAACTTTTAAAAGAATTTCAAAGGATTTAAAATATTTTAAGATGATTCAAAAGATTCCAAGGAATTTCTAATTCATTTTAAAACATTTTAAGGCATTCCAAAAGATTTTAAAGAATTTAGAGATTTCAAGGGACTTAAAAATATGTTAAAGGTTTTGAAATATCTTAGGGTATTTAAAATATATTTGAATAATTTAAAGTTTTTTTAAAGACTTAAGGGTATTTTTAAGACTTTCAAGAAGTTTTCCAGAGCCTCAAAAAATTGCAAGGGATTTAAAAAGATTTCAAAGGATTTGAAATATTTTAGGGTATTTTAAAAGATTTCAAGGAATTTTTTAGTAGATTTCAATCATTCAAAGGGATTCCAAAAGATATTAAAGATTTAAGGGTATTTTTAAAAATTCCTAGAAATTTTCAAAACTTTTAACAAATTTCAAGGAATTTCAAAAGGTTTCAAAGGGTTTCGAATATTTTAGGGTATTTTGAATATATTTGAATAATTTGAAGTAATTTGAAAGATTTAAGGGTATTTGTAAAAATTTCAAGGAATTTTCCAGAGCTTTTTAAAATTTCAAACAATTTGAAAAGTTTTTAAATGGTTTGCAATATCTTGCGGTATTTTTAATATATTTAAATTATTTGAAGTGGATTTAAAGGATTTGAAATATTTTAGGGTAATTTAAAAGATTCCAAAGAATTTGTAATAGATTTCAATCATTTGAAGGGATTCCAAAGGGTTTTAAAGATTTAAGGGTATTTAAAAAAATTCCTAGGAATTTTCAAAACTTTTATCAAATTTCAAGGAATTTCAAAGGGTTTTGAATTTGTCAGGGTATTTTGAATAATTTGAAGTAATTTGAAAGATTTTAGGGTATTTGTAAACATTTCTACGAATTTTCCAGAGCTATTTAAAATTTCGGAGAATTTAAAAAGTTTTTAAAGGGTTTGCAATATCTTGCGGTATTTCTAATATATTTAAATTATTTGAAGTGAATTTAAAGGATTTGAAATATTTTAGGGTAATTTAAAAGATTCCAAAGAATTTGTAACAGATTTCAATCATTTGAAGGGATGCCAAAGGGTTTTAAAGATTTAAGGGTATTTTTAAAAATCATAGGAATCTTTAAAACCTTTAAAAAAATTTAACGGCATTTCGAAAGATTTTAAAGGGTTTCAAAAATGCTAGGGTATTTCAAATATATTTGAATAATTTGAAGTAATTTGAAAAATTGTAGGGTATTTTTAAACATTTCTAGGAATTTTCAAGAGCTTTTTAAAATTTGAAGGGATTTCAAATATTTTATGATATTTTCAATGCATTTTTATGAGATTTAAAAGCGTTTCATAGAATTGTACGCCATTTTATAATATTTTAATGGATTTCAAATAATTTATTCACGAGATTTTCAAAGATTCGAAGAGACTTTTAAATATTTTTTGCAATTCATTTACTCAATTCTATTCAATTCAGTGGATGTCTTAAATTTTTAAAAGTTTTTATTTAATTCATCCTGAAGTCTTTGAAACTCACCTTAAATTCATATTTTCCCCTTAAATTCCTCTGAATTCACTCTAATTTTATTGAAATTGATGGATTTTTTTTTGATTTTGTTGAATTTTTTCCAATTGATTGAATTTTTTTTTTAATTCAAATTGTTTTGAAGGCCTATGAATTTATCCCGAATTTGCGACAATTCGCCAAGTAAATTGGGCTATGGCAGCTCAGAGAATAATAATTGAAAAAATTATAAATTTAAATCAAAATTTCTTTTATTCCATGTATAAAAGAGTCGTTATTGAAAATGAGAAATAAACCAGGAAAATATCAGGGAATTTAAAAAAGTAAATTTTTTGGCCACCCTGTTATTCCAAATCCAATAAAAAATTTCATCTAAAATAAAATTAAATTACAAGCTACGATTGATTTAATCCATCCCGACAAAATGTGACCTAAAAGCTTTCAAAATAATCGAATCTAGTATTTAAATAAAATTTTAATTGCAAATGAATATTAATTTTCCAATTTAGATTAAAATCTCCCAATTTCTCCGTTCGTCCAATTTACAATTGTTATTTAAATATTCCGAAATATCTGATTCCATAAAAAATAATGATATACTGTGCATTACAAGCAGCAATTTTTATTACAACCCCTTACGGCAATTATCACCCTGGAATCGCCCAAAGATAGGCATCTATTAAAGGACACGAATTCGTGTTACAATTAGAGTAACTACGTTCCAGACTTTAATCACGCATATGCAATTATAATTTACACTATATGTCAACTAGAATATATAATTTTGATTCGCTTCACTTTAATAAGGACTTTTTCACCCCTCGATATAAATTTATACCCCTCACCCTCCACACTCTCTCTCACCCACCTCATAAACAAACTTTACGTGTTAAGAGTAATTATGCGACAGACTTGTCTATATGTGAACATATACGTATCTCAGGGTAAATTACGAGGTGCTTGCCAGCCATAAACTTTGAGCTAGTTACAGCAAGTATCACATGAACGGTACATTTTAGCGGAAATCATAAAATTTAATAGTTGAGATAACATCCTAAGTTGGGAATCGCGTTCTAAGTGATCTGAGTATATAATGAAGATGAATTTATACATTTATGGAATTTTTGGATATTAATAAAAAAGTAAATAATTAATTAAGAATATTAAACTTTATTATTCGAATATTTGAAAACAATTATCGTTAGTTTTACAGTTACTTTATATAAATATTATATTATTGCGTATTCTACATTTCCTTGCCGTGATACATGAGCACATGTGGTACTCTTTGAAAAGTGCTTTCGTTGGAACCTTTCTCATTGCAGTAAACTGCATTGCAAGGTTGAAAATTTATCCTTTTTGATAACAAATTTGTTGAAAATTCGTTGTTTTTTTTTGTGCTCAAAGTTAATTTTTTATCTGAAATTTTAACTATTCCATTTTCAGTTGAAACTTTATCATGTATGTTGTATGAGTTAAAAATTCATCTATTTGATAGAAAATTCAAGTATTTTGTTGAAAAGTCGTCTTTTTGGGAAGAAAATTAATCTTGCTTGTTGAAAATTCAACTTATTGCTTGAAAATTTAACGATTTGGTAGAAAATTAATATTTTTTGTTAATAAGTCGTCTTTTTGTTTTGAAAATTATACTTGTTTGTTGAAAGTTCAACTTTTTGGTTAATAATTCAACTATCTTGTTAAAAATTCAACTACCTTATTAAAAATTCATATATTTTGTTAAAAAGTCGTCCTTGTGGGTAGTAAATTATTCTTGTTTGTTGAAAAATCAACTTTTTGGTTGATAATTCAACTATCTTGTTGAAAATTCATCTATTTGTATTGAAAATCATCATTTTTGTTGAAAATTTATTTTTTATTATTCAAAAATCACTTCTAGTCAACTGTAACACAGTCAACAGTTCTTTCTTTCTTTAGGCATCTTTTAACAAATTCCACTAACTGGCATGGTCGAAGAAGGTTTAGAATTTTAGATTCATTGTGTTGGATCTGAAAAGAATTCAAAATTTTATTAAATTCTGCTATGCGATTAAATATTCTTTTTAATCAATAAAAAAATTATTTCACTATCAACGACCAAAAAAACCCAAGTATAAATGTTATAAACGAAGTTTTTTAGCACGTCAGCACGATATTAGGTGCGCGCATGCGTAAGAATGATGCGCAAATCATAAGCAAAATAGCACACGTAGTGGGAGAACCGCAATTGGTGTGCGTGCCGTGCGTGCGATGACGTTTTAAGGGGAGTGTACACTTATCGGACGGCAACTTATCGGACTTCTACTGTACTATTGTCCCTGCAAGAGCAATTTCCTTTCCATGCGGGAGGAAATGAAACTAAATCGTCCAATTACAAACTGTGAATCATTAAACCGCGAAATGCACATGTGCTACAGTTGTATCCGTGAATGCTCTGAAATCAACTGTTTTCGTCCACTTCATATGCATAGGAAAGTGACAACTTTCATGCAGGGGTTGGAAAAAAACTATATGAGACCAGATTCAATAGAGAGCTTCTGGTAGAACACTGTTCCTTCAACACACCAGCATCTGGCCTGCATTGACTACCGAATAGCTTATTATTATTATTATTTTCTGGGTTGAGACCGTAAGAGCCCTTGACGCTAAGGTGATCCCGTTGGGTCCCCTTGTAAGCCTAAGCGTGACCCCAAAGCCCTGTCCATACGGCGAGAACTGCAGCCACGCTATTGGCCGATACTTCTGACTCACGGATGCAGTTTCTACCCGTGAGTATAAGTCGTTTCTCCGTAATCGCGGGATAGTGACAAAGGATATGAATGGCTGTCTCATAATCCCTACCGAACAGACGACAGAAGGGACTTTCTGCGAGTCCTATCTTATTTCTGTGACATCTGAGGTTTCCATGCCAAATATACATTTCTGTTAGGACTTTGACTTCGTTCCTTCCGAGCTTGAGTATTTCCTTAGGACGATTAAGGTTTAGCTTCAAACCCAAGAGTGTTTTGGCCTGTCTGCAACCAGTGGTCAATTCCCGCTCATTCTGATATTTCTCGGTCAGCGAACTGTTGATTTCTTCAGTGACTAACCTACTGGAAATGCCTAAAACCAGGGGCATGCCATAATTATTATGATTATAGTTCCCAATTTGACTCCGCGGGGAGAATGCGAAACTGCAGCGCTGATCGCCTCTAGCCCAATTATCTTGTTTAAATTTAAATAAAATATCAGAATTCCTGAACTTTTCGATTATATTTATAAAATATTAAAGCGATATAAACATCTGCTTTGTAGTTATAAATTAAACGTATATAAGTTATGTGTAAGAGCTGGTATAATTTATGAAATAACAATATTTGATACTCCTGTTACCTTAATATTTATATTATGTACTGTAATTATGTATACTCTGAACTCGTGAAATAAAACGTAAACTAGAAAAATACCGTCGTTTAACAGAGGGAATTTACCAAAAAAAAGGAAAAATTCGATAACTTTTTATAAAAATTGTACGTCAGGCGGGCTACACGTAGAGATTTCAAAGCTTATATCAGGTTATATTTTGAAATCGGAGGTTGACACGCCCATTTTGGTTATTTTGAGTCACGCCTAACCCGAAAGGGAAATGGCTTCATGGTATAATATAATGAGTCTTTTGTCAAAATTTAAACACAACATTTTGGCGAAAGGCGACCAGCGCCACATTTTCGACATTTCTCCGCTGAGTGAAGTTGGGATTCAACTTCCTATAGGCTGGAATGGCTGGCGTGACATACCCCTACTACAACTGGCTCGGGTCCTGTAAAGTTTTCTCTTGCTGCTGGTTTTGCTAGCCTGTCCGATATCTCATTTTCTTTTATGCCGCTGTGTCCAGGGATCCAAAGTGGTCACTTGGTTTTTCGTCCCTAGGTTGTTCAGTGCCTCAAAGCACTCCCATAATAGTAGCGACGTAGTTGTTGTTCCATTCAGGGCCATTATAGCGGCCCTGCTGTCTGAGCAGATACGGATGTGTCTTTTGTTGACATACCCCTGTGCCTTATAGGCGCACTGGAGCATGGCCATAATATCAAATTGTAGAACTGTGGCGTAGGACCTCATCGGGATTGTGAACCCCATTCCACTCCTTCTACGATATACATCGGCTCCTGCTTTCTCCTTCTTTCTGGAGCCATATGTAAACCAGTTGTCCCCATCACTGGGCAGGTGTGCTTCGCCGTTAACCCAATCCTCCTTCGTACATACGCTAACACGATACTTTTTGTCGAAGAGATAGCGAGTGGGTGTTTTGTCCCTGAGCATGCTCAGTGTCGGCCTACTCGTGATGTCGGTTGGGATCCGCACCGCCGTCGAGATCCTTCCGCCTTTCACCATATTTAATCTCCAGGCCGCCTGCGCAGGCGCGGCCTTGAAGGTGAGATGGTGGGGCTCCAACCCTGTTAGTGCCCCCAATGCCAATGTGGGTGTCGACTTTGAGGCACCGTTGACGCCTCTTAGAAACAGTCCCCTGATTCTTTCTAGTCGACACTTAATAGTCGACAGTTCGGCCCTGCTCCACTAGACCGTCGCCGCATAGGTTAGCTTGGGTCGCCGGATCGCCTGGTGAATACAACCGCGTATATCTTACTCGTATTGACCGATAATCCAGCCTTCTTGCACCAAGAATCCACTATCCCCAGTGCTTGGTGCATTACTTCGAAGAGCACATCTAGATGCTGACCGCACACGATAACCAATATATCGTCCGCGTAGCCTATAACGTGGTAGCCCTGACTCGTGAGCAGATGAAGTAGTTCATCCTCTACCAAACACCACAGCAGGGGCGATAAAACGCCTCCCTGTGGACATCCCGAGTCAACGGTTCCACATAAAGTGGTATCACTCTTCGTCGTTGTAAGGTTCCTGTTGGCCAACATGTGGCAGCTCGATTCTACGACTGTCATAGACACACCATTTGCAATCATGGCTGCCTTGATCACTTCTCTGGAAGTCTAGTTGAAGACTCCTTCGATATCCATAAAGGTTCCAATCGCGAGACCTTTCTGCTTCAGTTGTCCTTCGATCAGGTTTACTGCTCCGCTTAGGGCCGTCACGGTCAAGTGACCAGCCCTATAGGTATCCGGTGTCTCCGAGAGGCCTTTAGGACACCTTCGTACCCGTAGGTGCCAAAGTGCGACGGGCACGATCACTCTACACCCATGACTTAGGGGTGTGGCCACATTGAGTGAGACAATCAATAACCGTTCAAAGGCCACCATACCAACCTCGCCCCAGGGATCTGGAAGGCCCGTGTTAGCTAGGATTTTCACCCTTCTACGATACTACAATCATATATACGAGGAGAGCCCATTTATAGGGATCGTTTCATCCATATCCATACACATGCAGGCCGAGGTCCATTTGACCCCCTTGTCCCTGTGTCTGTCGGAAAGCTTGAAGGTGCATCCGCTTACAGTGGGTTGTATACCGACTACAGAGGTTAATGTACCTTTTAAAATCAGACTTTCCGACACATATGGGTAACACAGGATGACGACAAGCAGCGTCACCTTCCATAGGGGAGTTTTTCAGAGCGATATTATGAACCCTCTCCTCTTTTGCATCATACTATTCCGCATTCTCTTGCAATTCGCAAGTCCAACGGTTACTTCTGCCGGAAACTTTCATATCGAAGGCATAAGGACAATAATTTTTGTTTGCATGGATGATCTAATGATCTATGCTAAGAATGCAGAACAAGTAAAACTTGCTCAAGGGATTGCTGAGAAGTTCACACTGGAGATAGGAATGCATTTTGGTTCGGACTAGTACGCTAAGATTGATTTTAATCCAGAGCGACTTGCTGGCATTTCCGAAGTCCCTGAGCTCGGTGACGGTAGAGCCATACAACACCTTGGCGTTGGAGAAATCTAGAAATATCTGGGCGTGCCAAAGAGACGCATTCACACTGAAAAATGTTGGATCAGCCCATGTTTAGACAGCTGCTCAGACAAATTAGTGTTGCCGTCAAACTAACGTTTGTCATCTCCGACAAACTTTGTCTTCCAAACTGTCGGCGAGGAATAAAATATTTGCAATAAACATGGAGGTCTAGAATAAGACCTTAAGTCGCCCATACCGCGAATTTACTTTTCTCACCTTCAAGGTGGTCATGAAATGCTTAATCTCGAGTATCTTCACAAGAATATTTCTGGATACAGCGCATATTGTCGTAAAACCATAAGAATCTCTTCTTGAAATTGTCAGGAAACACGAGCAAGTGGGCAACGGAGCGTTTTTGTACAAAGTAACGGAGATGGCTGCTGCAACACTTGGTCTCGACTCACTCTTGAAATTCCGGGTGAAGAAAGGAGAGGAGAACTTCCTCCAAGAGCTCTCTACAACAACATGCAGGGCATCTTCCACAGAAATGTGAAGGAATAGTTGACGTCGATGGAACTGACGTTTGCTTTCTTTAAATCACACGACCTGAAGTCGGGCACGGAGAGTTTCATTTTCGCATGCCAAGACCGTGTAATTTCCAGCTTAACATACCGTCGCTATATTTGGAGCCAAGACATTACCAACGATAGTTGCCGAAGGTGTCATACTAGGGTGGTCCAAAAACTCGACTTTCGATTTTTGATGATCAATCCCCCCCCCCCCCATTTGTTCGTTTTCCGAAAAAAAAAGGAATTCTGTATTTTTTCAAATCGGTCAACATTTCCCCGTGCCCCGGGCTTTTGAAATTAACATGGGGTCTTAAATAGAAAAAGCTTGCTTTAGTAAAGCTTAGCCACCTCTTAAGGAATGTTCAAGGAATAATTTCCACCCAATAACTTTTAATGTTGACACCCCTCGCCCCCCAACTCCTTGTATTGTGCCCGGAAGAATGGCCCAAAAAATTCAAAATAGCAGTTTTATGTAAAATTCACGCTGAAGACGGTACTTTTTTTCAACATTTATTATTTATATTCAATAAGTCACATGTTACCAAATGTTTTTTAACTAATTTTCGATTGCTTACACAATTATTATTTGTTTAAACAATTTTTTTTCGACTGTAAATCGTGAAGAGATATTATTTTTCGGGATAAATGATACACTTGATGAATTTCAAGAATAATATTTCTTGTTTAACATATTTCGTAATTACTTGAACAATTTTTATTTGTTTGAACAAGTTTTTCCCTATAAATCGTAAAAAGTTTTTTTTTTCTAGGATTAGCAACACAATTAACGAATGTTAAAAGTAATATTTGTTTGTTTACTGTATTTAGTAATTGTTTAAACAACTTTCATTTGTTTAAACAATTTTTTCATCCTGTAAATCATGAAAAGTTATTTACTGGAATTAATGTCACAGGCAATGAATGCTAAGAGTAATATTTTTTGTGAGACAGTTTGCAATTATTTAAACAATTAATATTACTTGCTCCTTTACATAAGACAGATCGAGAAAATTCTGAATAATAAGCGACATAGGGTAAGAGATTAAAAGAAACGATGACAAATTGTTTTCGCAAATTCCACTAAAAATGTCTTGCCAGTGACTTTTTTCTGTCTCATTTTTCGAATTAACCATAAATTTTAATAATTGACACAATTTCTATAAACAAATGCACATTTCGATCTTTTGTCCAAGAATAGTCCTATTTTTTCAAAGGAATCAACAAAAAATGTCTTACAAACCACTTTTTTTTGTCATATTTTTCAAACTGAAACGAAATATTAATTATTTGAACAATTTTTATAAGCAACTATCTATTTTTACTTTTTTTCATGAATAGGATCAATTTTTCACGGAATAAACCAAGAATGTCTTACCCTTGACTCATTGCTAGTATATTTTCTAAAATAACAAAAGCTGTTAATTATTTAAACTGTTCCTAAATCCAGGTTCCAGTGTAGTCTTTTTCACCGTCTTTGCTTCAATAGGTTTTTTTTACATAATCGACTATAAAAATGCAGGTATTATATGTGACGCTCTCCGAGAAAAGGGACCTAACTCAGCAGACCATACTTTACAGGACGGCCTGTTGAAAATGGTCCGTTCGCAGGTAGTAGCGAAGCAAACTTTGTGATTAAATATTGAAATAATTTTATAGATAAACGAATTCTGATAAAGTAACGTGAAAGGGGAACTTACAAACTATGGAAAACCAATAAAACCTGAAAATCGATTTTTCAGAGTTAGGTCCCCTTTCTCGAAGCGCGTCACATACATAGACGTTTTTAGAGTGTCATCACTGAAAAACATAAATGGGGTAAAATATGCCAAGTGTCCCCGCCTAAAATTTGGTTGTCGCCTATCTTATTCAAACTACGGCAGATTGTAGTGCTAATGGACCTCTTTAAATTCTGTGAAGGGGGCGCACCTAGTACAACGGGTTGTCAAGATACAGGGGCCCGAATTTTCGAAGATTCACCCCGACTGCTAACTTTCAATTGTACACAACTCCTGATAGTTATCCAATTTTACTTTTTTATAAGGGTTTTGAAAAGGCATTTTAACCAGGTTTACAATAAAAATAATTCAAAAATAATAAAAAAATTATTTCACCTTGATTTTTCATGTTTAAAAACATTTTTTCGATTTTCGCCCAATGCGGCATTTTTGATATTTTTTAAATTAGGCTAGAAAAAAAGTTTGATTTTTTCTCTTGAAAAAAAACCCAAAACGAAAATAGGATGGAAACCATTAGTTGAGTTATAGAAGGTCATAAGAGCACGAGTGCCCCGCGCCAACTAGCCACGGCGCTACTAGGCGTACAGTAGTGACTCAGTGGTTCTAATAATTTATAAAAATAATGTTTCTGCTTACGCTGAACAAAAATTCGATTTTATTCCGACTTTTTGATACTTTCAAAACAATTTAGATATCTCGAGGCCAGAAAACAAATAAATTACATCTCAAATTATAGATCGCGAAGAGAAGAGCAACGTGAACGTTAAATTAAATAAAAAAAATCATTTTTTACGTAACACTGTAAGAGGTAAGGGGACTCACACCAAAAAGCACCCCAAAACGTGAGAGGCAAAGAGGTGAACACAAAAAAAAAACTTATCAAAAACCATCTCGACATGTAACAAATGAGCAGAACTATCCACTAAAATCGTTTATAATTTTATTATTAACTATAGTTTTCCTACAATGTAACCATTTTGATAATTTAATTAAGAAAATATCTAAATCTTTCTCCAGCTGCATAAATGTAAGAATAAAATAAAACATTCGTTACACGTTAACAGAAAAATAATTTTTATCAATTATTAGAACCACTGAGTCACTACTGCACGCCCAGTAGCGCCGTGGCTAGTTGGCGTGAGGCACCCACGCTCTTATGGCCTCCTACAACTCGACCAATACTTTCTATCTCATTTTCGTTTTGAGATTTGTTTAAGGAGAGAAAATCAAGCTCTTTTTCTAGTCTAATTAAAAAAATATCAAAAATGCCGCGTTGGGAGAAAACCGCAATAATGTTCTTTAAAATGAAAAATCAAGGTTGACAACCCGTTGTACTAGGTGTGCCTTCTTTACAGAATTTAAAAATGTCCACAAGCACTACAACCTGGCGGAGTTTGAATAAGATAGGCGAAAACCAAATTTTAGGCGGGGACTCTGGGCAAATTTTTCCCCATATGTCAAATAAAAATTTCAACAAAAAATATAATTTTCAATCAAACATTAGTTAATGGAGATATGTTTATAATTTCATTTTTCAAATCTATTCCTTAGGTCAAACATGGTACAAAAATGTCGTAAGATTTATAAGATGACCAACTATTTACAAGAATTTTTTGAATAAAAGTCGATGAGTATCATATTCAAATAACATTTTCGAATATTTATAAAAAGTATTAATATTTTTCATTTTTAAAATTAATGTATACAGAGTAAAGATTTTATTTGAAATTTCATGACCTTTTTTTGTACCATGTTTGACCCTAGGACAGAATCAAGGAGAAATGTTCTAGAAATATGTTCATTAGTTATTAAAATAATACAAAGAATTACCTTAAAAAACTGTCTTGTCCCTTTAAAATCATGAGATATGTCTTTATAAAATAAATGTTGTTAAATTTATTTCACAATTATTTACAAATTATTTCCAATGACAATTATTTTAAAATTAAAATAAAAGTGTATAAGCTAAATTTTGTAATGTTGAGATAAGTATTTCCAGACATTGAATGTTTTGTAAAGTTTTTATATATTAAGAAAGCACATGAAGTCAAGTTAATAACTTTTTTGCTTTTCTCTTCAAATCCCCAAAATTGTGATGGGAGCCTAAAATATCATGAAAAGAAAGGTAAATATCACAGGTAAGTATACAGTAAACATGTTGATTAATTTACTTATTTAAAAATAATTATCATTTATTATTATTTTGACAAACTGCAGAATCGGATAGTCTAAAACATTCCACAATAATTCCTGAAAAACATAATCATTAAGTATCTCAAGACTTCATTACGTGTTTTGAAGTCTTTCTTCAAGGTGTCAATTTTTGCAAATAGAAATCAACTCACACCTTCTAATAACCGCCGAAAGCTAATCGTGAAGTTGCGGTCGGGCCTCGGGCGAGCTCGGCTTCGTGCTCGTGCCGTCTACACCCCGACTGCAACTTTTATGCTCGGGGGCGATCGACATGCTCGAATATTTCACTGACAAAAACTGAATGAGATAGTGGAGGTCAAGTCGTGGCTGTTTAACTGTGAACATTGCACGAAGAACTTCAGCCACAGAAGAAATCTAAGAATGCATTTAAAAAATCACCCAGAAAGTAAGTAAAAAAATTCTTCTAAGTATAAACTGTCAAAAATAAAAATAATATCTGTAAAAAGTGATATCGCGTCGCTGTTAAGAAACATAACCTATAACTTATTGATAGTTTTCGAATTTTGATTACTACCCAGTGGGCACAAAATTTGGCGACTTCTTTACGACATCGTTACGATAACTTTACGACAACTTTACGATATTCTATGTACGTGACGTTAGGGTGTGTTTACGATATCGTAAAGACGTCGTACGTTTTCCAGGTCCATGAAGTAACCGTTTTTTATACATGCAACAAAATGAGCCATTTCACTTTTTATTGGCCAACAGTTTCCAAAGAAAATCTTTTGAAACGTTAAATTTTTTTTTTAATCTTTGAAATCTTTATGAAATTTTTGAAATATTTGTAAAATTATTCTTTGTTTGTGAAACCTTTTGTCTTCATTTGAAAACATTAAAATCTTTTGAAATCTTCTCAAATTTGTTGAAACCTTCAGAAATCGGTTAAAACATTTAAAATGTTTCGAAATCTTTGAAGTCTGGTGTACTGCATCAGTTTTCAAATAACTGAAAGTCTTGAAATCCTTACGCAATCTTTGAAATATTTATGAATTCCTCCTGAAATCTTCTGTATTCGTTTGAAATCATTGAAATATTGAAAATGTTTGTGAAATCATCTAAAAAAAATTTGAATAGTTCCAAATCATTGAAGTGTGTGTGAAATCTTTTGCATTAGTTTAAAATCATTAAAATATAAAATATCGTTGTGACATCTTTTGAAGTCTTCTAAAAAATTTGGAAATCGTTTAAGATATTTCAAATGTTTTGAAATATTTAAAATCTGGTGTACCTTGTTGAAATTCTTTAAATTTTTTGAAACCCGTTATGATTTTTTTGAAATATTTGTAAAATCATTCTAAAGTCTTTTGTATTCATTTAAAATCATTGCAATATATTAAGAAAAAAATTAAATCTGGTACACTGTACGCTTTTCAAAATCTTTGAAATCTTTTGAAAGTTTTAAAATCTTTGTGAAATATTCGAAATCTTTGTGAAATATTTGAAACCTAGTGTTTGTGAAATCTTTTGTACTTGTGGAAATCATTGAATAATTTCAAATCTTTGCAAAATATTTTGAAATCTTTCCCTTTGAAACATCCGTTGTATGACCATGGCTCATTCTAATTCTGAAACTGAACTAACAACGAAATTGTCAACTAATAAGGTTCATAATTTGTAAGTTGAATATCACAAAAAAATGTATATTTTAACATTCTATGTTAGCGGAGAAGAAATTGAAAACTTATAAAATTATTTGCGATATGATAGTCTGTTAATTGCAATCTATAAAATATTTGGCACCAGTCTGGAAAAAGTGCCTCGAAATCTCTTTATTCATTTTCACTACATCGAAGAAAAGCAGACGTTTTGAAAAACCTAGTCTAGAAAAGCTTAAGCCTGGAAAAACCAGGCCTTGACCTGGTGATCAAGCCTGGGTCGAGCTAGAATGAAACGCTAAATCTAGCCAGGGCCTGGCTCGATCGCCGAGCCTGGCCCAGGCCTAACCCTAGTTCAATATCGATTCCTAGCCATCTTATTGTAGGACTGTTTTTTTGACGGGTTTCAAATGAAACTTCGAAAATGAGTATTAATCTTTTATTTTAAATTAAGGATATTATATAAACAATGAAATGTGTAACAATTATAGGGTTAAGCGTTAAGAAGAAAATAACTTATGATCAATTGGAAAATTTCAATGTTCAAATAATTTAAAATTCATAATAATATTTCGCTTAGTAACTTTATTTATTTTCATTTTTGGAGTGCATAATTTTATTTTCAATATGTATGCACTTTAAAAGTAATTATAACTCGAACCGAACTACGAAGCGTGGTGCGATTTTTCAAGTTTTCCTAATAAATATTGTTTCTCAATCAAATATTTATTTTCCAAAAGAAAAATATTATTTTGGTTGTATAAGAGAATAATATTGTTGATCTTGTGAATGAAATTGATTGCTTTTTATTATGTAGATAATAGGCCGGTGTGAAATGAAAGTGAGGTTATATTTTGCAAAATACAAATGCATATAATGTTTACTAACGTCTTACCAAATCCAAAAGAATAAAAGAATATTTATTTTCCATACACCACGTTTTTACTGTTTTTAAGTAACTGGAACACTTTTCAAAATAATACTAAACTTTTAACTAGAAAAAGTACATTTTCAACCAGTAATTCGCACGAACGAAAAATGACGCTATCCATAAAAAAATTTAGACAAAATGGGAGTTAAAATGGCGACGTCTCCTCGATTGCAATGCTTAACTTGTTTTGCGATTTCATATGCTTGCGATATTAATATTCTTATACATTGATATTTTTAATTTAGTACTATTTTATCAGTAATACGCAGTTCATTACATATTCACGAAGTTTATTTCTTTTAATAATAAATTTCATTGTAACACAGCATGGCGAATTAGTTTCTTTTAAAAACCCTAACAGCCAGAACTTTCAGGCTCCATAATTAGAAACATAAAAAAATTACTTTTTAATTACGAATCAATTCATTAACAAAAAGAAGAAAAATCTCAAGCCTCACATTATGATAAGTAATAGATATCTTTAAAGATAATTGAAACATCGATTTCAACATTTCCCGCGAGTAGCTGGGCGTTGCGCGCGCACAATACGACACCCGAGCGCAAAGTTGCAGTCGGGGTGTAGACGCTTGTGTGTCTCGTGCATTTTCGGCTGTATACGAGGCTGGCCGACTCACCGACGCTACGCTTGCATGTATTCTCCCAGATGGAAAAGTGGTGGGGGCCGAAGAATCTCACGTTCTGGAGACACTGATGCGAGAGCTTTTCTCTTGTGCGCGCGATGGCATGGACGCTTATTGAGAAGTCGTTACCGAGGTTGCCACCTCAGTTACAATTGCATTTCAGAATTATTTTACAGATTGGAACTCGTATAATAGTGTAGTGGTTAACATAGTCGACTTGCGTGCTTAGGTTCAGAACAGAATATTTTGTTTGGACACAACATCCCTAAATCTACATCTAGTCACAGCCCTGAGAGTCCTTTTCTGCTGTTTCAACATTCCCTAGTAACACCAATCAGAACGCCCCATTAAAACCAATCAGGATCAAGTCGGTTTCCAAAGAAGAAAGCAATGCGGGGAAAAACCGTCATCTTCCGTCAAGCAGCTTGCGGAGCAAAATCCCTGTTTTTCCGTTCAAGTTAATTTTCGAGTATTTTTCAAGTATCTTTTTGTTAAGTGACTTATCGAGTGTAACTCAGGACTTAAGAGATTGTTATCGATTGTGCTTACGGATTATATTGAAAGGTATAGTTCGATTTTATTTAGTTCAGAAAGGAGCATTTCCAGTACATTTTGTGTGGTCCCTTTCCTTTGTTTCATGAGCTTTAGTTTATTTAATTTGGTCACAAAATTATGCAACTTTCCTTGACAGAGTATTGATTTTGTGAATATTATAATTTGTGATACATTATGTTATATACTTTTCCGACTATTTATTTGCTGTGTTGGACCCTTTCCCTGATTGATTTACTTAAATATTCTTTACTTGTATTTAGCCTAACATGGGTCTAGCTCAATATATATTGTCGTTCCCCTGATTGTTGATGACTTTCCTGACACTATTTTGATTAATAATCCTATTTGCTTCGAATCTATATATGGTCTTGGAAAACCAGACGAAAGATCGAATTTTTTTTATAAAACTAGTGAATTTCTCCATTTTGTGAAAATGTTGTCTTCCCCTTGAATCAATTGTTTCTTCCCTTCAATTATGTTTTTCTAATAACCAAAATTGGAACTGGAAATCATTGTGTCTTAATAAAATTAAATATTGTAAAATCCTAATATCGTTAATTTATTTATAAATTTATATTAAATTAATTTAATGATTGTGCCAAGTTATAAGAACTAGCCCCTCTACCATTAACCAGAAGTGGGGCTGAGCCAGCCACTATTTGATTGCTGGGTCACGGATTTTAAATTTAAAATTTATTTAAAATTTCGATTGATTTTTTTGTTGTATTTCTGACATTATTTTTTTTTGTCCTATTCGTGAATGATCCATAGGGATCTGGCGTCCACGGTAAATAAATAATATTCAACTTAGAATCTTAAACTTACAACTGAAGGTTATAATGATAAGCGATAATATCGTTATAATTTTTGGCGCCCAACGTGGGGCGGAATCAAATTCAAGAATTTTATTATTAACATTATTTTATTGATTTTTGATTTTTTTTCATAATTTAAAATGATGTTTTTTTTTTTACTTTTAATAATTTAAAATTAAAATATTTACAAATTTGGAGGTTAGGATAGTGATATTCAAATATAATTGATATTTGGAAATTAGAATTGATAAGATGAATCAATTTTTCTATAAAATTGATTAATTCCCCTATAGACCCAATATTCCCATTATAACCTTAAAATATACTTAGCCCAGTATAATTGATGTGTGCCCCAATTTTCCTTAAACATTATATGTTTTATTTCAGGAATTTATTTTTATTTTTTAATTTTTAAAGAAAGTTCAAAGAATAAAATCAGATCATTAAATCATTCAATCCCTATATTTTAGGAAATTATTTATACTGCGATTTCTAGAAATTATTTTTACCCGTGATTTCCTGAAACTATTTATACCTTAGCTTCCCTGAAATTATTTATACCCTTAGTTTCCTGAAATTATTTATACCCGTGATTTCTTGAAAATACTTATACCCTTGAATATCTGAAATTACTTATACCCCTGATACCCTTATATTATTTATTCCAATGTGAACGCATAAAAAAAGCATATTTTCAATCATTTTTTTCTCGGTAACTATTGTATATAATTGAACGAATGTTTTTTTCTCCTAAAGGTATGATCAAGGAGAGTGAAATTTTGTTTGTTTTATGGTGAAAAATATTTATTTATTTATAAAATAAAATGCATGTGTGCAAAAAATAAAAAGTTTTCTGCTGGCCCAGGTGATATTGGCTCTCCTGGTGATCTGAAACAGAAATTCAAAAAAGTTTATTAATCTATGTCATCGCCCCTATCGTCCGAACATCCACTTTGTTATTTCATCCAAAATTAACAAAGTGGCTGGGTTTTTTGTGAAAAGAAGAAAAAAAACTTTCTTTCAGAAAAAGCGTTTCTTTCACAAGAAACGCCGACATTTTGTTCAGTTTTGATAAAATAAAAAAGTGGAGGTTCGGACAATAGGGGCGATGACGTAGATTAATAAACTTTTTCGATTTTCTGTTTCAGATAACCGGGAGAGCCAAAATCACCTGCGCCAGAAGAAAATATTTTATTTTTTGCACACATGCATTTTATTTTATAAATAAATAAACAAATATTTTTTACAATCAAACAAAATTTTTTTCACTCTCCTTGATCATACCTTCAAAAGAAAAAAACATTCGGTCATTCATATACAATAGTTCCCGAGAAAAAAATGATTGACAATATGCTTTTGTTACGCGTTCACATTGGAATGCCCCCTTAATCAACAAAGATTCAGTGAGCAACAATTTAATCAAGAAAAATTTTTGAATCAACACTTTTCTGAGGCATTTAGTAGAAATGTAACTAATTTTCATAAATCTGGTTTACCAAATGAAGTTCATTCTAGGAATCCATGTAGAGAGAGTCGTTATTTTGATACTTTTAATCAATTCTCCATTCCCGTAACTCCTCAGAATAATCCCTTTAATAATATTGGTCCTAATATTCCTGGAAGAAATGCAGGTTATAATCGCCAAACATTTCAGAATCCACAGTTTCCAACTGAAGGTTATTTAAAAAATGATCAATCATTTGATCCCAATACTTTTGATTTCCCGACAATTAATTATAGATCTCGTTCATATTATTATCCTAATTCAGATCCACATTTTTCCGAATATCATGAGCCACCATATGTTCATTCCGGTAAGAATTATCCCCAAAGTGCTGCTTCTGCTTTTGATATCATGAGAAAATGGAATTTGAAGTTTTCTGGCCATCGTTCGGAAGATCCAGAAACGTTTTGGATAAAAATGATTGAAGGTACAACTATAGTCCCAGTAGAAGATTCTACTTTATTACAAATACTTCAATATTTCTTATGAGGTATAGCTTTAAATTGGTATAGAAGTTTAAGAAATACGTGGAGAAACTTTAATGAATTTATGTCTGCGTTTCGAACTAGGTTTGGGGATGCAGATTTTCAGTTTGAGTTAGGGCAAGAAATTTGTAAAAGAAAGCAAGGAGAAAATAAACCTGTGGCTGATTACTTAACATGTATGATGGCACTTTTTGATCGAGTAGTTCCCAGTCTTACGGAATCAGATGAAGTTAGTTTTCCTCACAGAAATTTATTGCCAAAATTACAATTGTTAATTCCAAGGCAGACTATTTTTGATTTTTTCCCACCTAGAAAAACTAGCGGTAGCTGCTGAGAAGAGTATTACAGGTTTTAGATAATTTAGACCCCCACCATCTCCAGATAGATCCCAGATAGATAGTCAAAATAAAACTCAAAATAATTCTTCCCAAAATTTAGTATGTTGGAATTGTGATACAGAAGGTCACAGATTTGGTGAATGTAATGAAAATAGAATTGTTTTCTGTTATAAACGTGGAGAAAAAGAATTTACTCGTGCATCTTGTCCAAAATGTTCGGGAAACTAGATAAGGAGTTATTTAGTGGATCCGAAATACCTCCTACATTTCCTTTTGACTCTACTTTTGAATTTGATAAAAAGATTGGCAATTTAATCGATTTGTCCAAAATAATTGAGGATGAAAAATAATAGAATATTAGATAAGGTACATATTCGAATTATTAATCCAAAATTTCAATGACGAAATAATTTACTTGATAATGTCTCTAATTTACACTCAGTTGCTTTAAATAATTTAGATCATAAAGCAACTCCTAAAGCTAATTCGAATCCCTCCTTGACCCTAGATTACCATCCTAATTTTATTGAACATAAAGTCCCTATTATTGACCTTGAATCATTTCTGAACTGCAATATCCTTGCAAATTCATCTTACTTCCCAGAAAATTCAAATGATATAGTTAGATCAGAAAAAGTTGAAATATTTTCTATTTTTAATTGATCTGAAATTTATTATAGCCCAAAACCCTTTTCTGGACCTGAACCTCTCATGTATATTACCGTATATATTAAAGACCATTCAATTAAGGCTTTAGTAGAAGGAGGAGCCTCAATAATGGCGGCAGCGTAGACCAAAAATGTATGTTATCTAACATCGGTGTGTAAAAGCTCGGATTTGATTTTTTTTTTTAATTTACCAAATTGGAAGTACCAAAATTTTTACCATTTTGAAATTTCCGCTCTAAATGCAAAATTGCAAAAAATACCTGAAATTTGAGAAAAAAAAGTTGAACGTAATGGATTTATTTTTTTTACTTAAAAATGAAAAATAATAATTGATTATTAAACGTAATTAATTAGAAATTTATTAATTGAAACATTGCAAACAATGAAAAAATACCTGAAATTTAAGAAAAAAGATTTGAACGTAATGGCTTGGGTTTTTGCTTAAAAATGAAAATTAATAATTAATTAATAAAAATAATTAATAATCAGATATTTGATTAAGATTTTATACATTGCAAAATGACAGAAAATCCAAAATTACCTGAAATTTAAGAACATAATTTTAACGTAAATGATTGTTTTTCTTTGCTTATAAATGAAGAATAATAACTAATTCATATCATAAAGGTAGATTTAGTCAATACGAGGAGTGTTATAATGCAGCTGCTCAAAAGACGGATATTAAGGTACGTGGAAAATATAATTTATAATCTATTTGAAACACAATATTTTGACTTTTTCAATCCAGTTTTATAGATCTACATATTTATTAATTTAATGAAAAATCTAAGCCACATTCAATTCCTTTGAATTCTTTGTATTCTTTTAAACTCTTTCAACTTCCTGAAAATCTTTTCAATTCTATGGAATTTCCTCAAGTCTCTAAACTCATTTATGTTTTTCAATTTTCTGCATTCTCTGAACTACTTGAATTTCCTCAATTTTCTCAGTTCCTTGAATTACCTAAATGTTCTGACATCTCTGAAATTCTCGGATTTTCCTCAGTTCTTGAAATATTCTAAATTTCTTAAATATTAAGCGTTTTTTTCAATTTTCTTAATTCCTGAATACATCTGAATTCCTCGAATTCAATACACTTCTTGATCTCTCTCAATTCTCTGAATTCCTTTAAATATCCCAACTTTTTTGATTCTGTAAATTTGCGGAATGTTCTGAGGTCCTTGAGTTCCCTCAATGTTCTGAAATTCATGAAATTTCCTGAATTAACTGAAATTTGATAATTCTCTAAATTTTCGCCATTCCCTGAATATTCTAAATTACGTGAATTCTTTGAGTATTTCAAATTTCTTTCAATTTTCTTAATTTCTTTAATCCACTAAAATGGTTGATTTTTCTGAATACACTGAAATCGTTGAATATATTGATTCCACTGAATACACTGGATTCCCTGAATTTCTTAAATTTTCTGAATTACTGAATATCTCTGAATTCCTTGAATTTCCTGAATTCTTTATACATTTTCAATTCCCTAAATTCCATAATAATTGAATATTTTGATTTTACTGAAATCTCTAAATTGCTAAAATTTTCTGAATTTAAGAAAGTTTATGAATTTTCTAAATTTTCGGAATTCTCTGAATCCCTCAAATTTCCTGATTGCTCTCAAGTGCCTGACATTTTCTGAATTCAACGAAATTTTTTTATACCCTAAATTTTCTCAATTCCTTGAATATTCTGAGTTTTCTGAATTTCTGAGATATTCTGAATCTCCTTAATAACTTGAGTGAAATAAATCACTTGATTTCTCAAAATCCCTGAAATCCTTAAATATTCTGATGTCCACTAAATGCCTTCAATTCCTTAAATTTTCTGTTATAATTAAAATATCTGAATTCCTTGAAGTCTTGAAATATTTTGAATTCCTTGAATTTGCAGTATTTTACAATATTCTAAATTCCGTAAATTCCCAAATTATTCTCAAGACGCCGAAATTTTCTGAATTCCCTGAAATCTCTCGATTTCCTGAATTTCCTCATTTCCCTGAATTTTTGAAATATTTTGAATTCCTTGAATTCCCTGATTGTTCTGAAGCCCCTGCAATTCTCTGGAATCCCTGAAATCTCTTACTTCCCTGAATTTCCTGATTTCCCTGAATTCCTTAGATACTCTGAGTTCCCTGAATTCCTTAAATTCACTACGATACTTGATTTCACTACAATACTTGATTTCTCTGGATTCCTAAGTCACTGAATATATTGATTTCACTGAATTCCCTAAATTTCTTGAATTTTCTGATTTTATGAAAGCCTCTGAATTCCCTAAATTTCGTAAATTTTCTGAATTAATAAACATTTTTGAATTCCTTGACTTTCTAGAATTCTTACAATATTCTGAATCTCTTAAATTTCCTGATTGCTCTAAAGTGCCTGAAATTTTCTGAATTCACCGACATTTTTTAATTCTATCAATTTTCTTAATTCCTTGAACATTCTAAGATTCCTGAATTTCTTAGATATTCTGAATCCCCTTAATTTCTCAAAGGCAATAAATCGCTTGATTTCTCTGAATCCCTGAAATCCTTGAATATTCCGATTTTTACTGCATTCCCTCAATTCCTTAAATTTTCTGTTATAATAAAAATATCTGAATTTCATCAAGTCTTGGAATATTCTGAATTCCTTGAATTCCCTAATTGTTCTGAAGTCCCTGCAATTCTCTGAATTTCCTGAAATTTCTCAATTCCCCTAAATCCCTTAAACTTTCTGAATTTATAAAAATCTCTGAATTCCTTGACTTTCCAGAATTCTTACAATATTCTAAATTCTGTAAATTCCCAAATTATTCTGAATCCCCTGAAATCTCTCAATTTTCTGAATTTCCTCATTTCCCTGACTTCCGTGGATATTCTGAATTTCCTGAATTCCTTGAATTCACTACAATACTTTATTTCTTTGGATACCTGGAACCCTTGAATATTTTGGTTTCACTGAATTCACTAAATTCCTTGAATTTTCTGAATCCGTAAAAATGTCTGAATTCCTTGAATTTTTAGAATTCTTGGAATATTCTAAATTCCTTGAATAACATGGTTGTTCTGAAGTGCCTAAAATTCTCTGAATTCCTTGATGCTCTTTTCCGCAGTTCCAAAGAAATTAACATTAAAACCTCTAAATAATAATATGTAGTTTAATTTTGTAAAAGTTGGGTTTATAAGACTCAATCTTAATGATTAATAGAAACACTATAATATCATGAAAATTTTTAATGTTTGAATCTTTTTATCCATACATGACATATTTATATAGATTAAGAAAAAACATAATTATTTTACCTTTACAGTTTGCTGAAGAGTGTTTTGGTGAAAATATTGCTGAATTATTGGTAGAGGAAAAAGTACGTCGTTCTCATGCCAAGAATATCATTAAATTAAACTATTATGTGAAATCGCCTCCAGCATTCCCATTTACAGGTATACCACATATACCACTGTGATTGTATTGAGATCAAATAAACAATCCGAATGAAATTCAGTAAATTAAATTCACCTGCTTCCAATCATTTTCAGCCAAAAAGATCAATTTTTAACAAAGAAGATTTATTTTCGACCAAAAAAGACGATGATGAACCTTTAATAAAAAAATATGAATTTCAACCAAGAAAAACAATTTTCTAACATAAAAGAAGAATTTTTAACAAAATAGGCCAATTTTCAACCAAAATATAACTTTTCCACTAAAATGATGAAGCCTCTACAATGAAAAATCATTTTTAATGAGTAGTTGAAATGTCAACCACGAAGATGAATTTTATACACAAAAAAAAGAATTTTTCAATAAATAGATCATTTTGTAACAAAAAAGATGAATTTTTAATCAAAAAGGGTAATTTTTTGACATAAACGAAGAATTTCCAACAAAATGTATTAATTCTAAAAAAAATCAAATGAATATCGATCCCACAATATAAATTTTCTACCAACCAAGATTCCTTTGCAACATAATAAATACATTTTCAACTATGAAAGATACATTTTCATCAAAGAAATAGAATAGGTAAATCTTCATTTGAAAGCTTGAATTTTGAACGAAAAGTTAGCAAACTTACAGCAATATATTTCAATCATCAGCCAAATTAATTTTCAAATAAAAAGATCGACTTTCGATTAAAAATGCAACAGTAAAATTTGCAGTAAAAAAAATTATGAGGCTTGCTTCTTATCTCGCACATTTTTGCATAGGACTTTTAAAATTATAGGTCAAACCCTCGAAAACTGAAGTTTAGTGATTGTGAATTCTCTTTCGTTAAAGTTCCTTCGTCTTTAACAAAAACATTCTTAGCAGGTGTCTCATGAGAAAAATGGGTTAAGAGCAAATTTGTGTATCTAATATAAAAACGATTCATTTATTGAACATTTTACTGTAGCTTGTATATTTGTATCCAAAAATTTAATGTGTTTATTTATAATGTCATTTTTCACGAATAAAACAAAAACGATGCGTCTTATCAAAAAATGAGGTTCAATAAATTTGTAGCTCTTTTTTGGGTGAACAACTTCCGTCTGTTTATTTTTTTCGTAGCTGGGGACGAAGAAATTATTTTGACTGATTCAGGGGGCCTCAAAACGTCAACATTTGATGGAATCCGCGAAAGTGATTCTTCACATGAAAGCAATACCTTCTCATTAGGATGAGAATGTAAAAATGAATTATGTGCGTCTGAACAAACTGGTTTTGTTCGAAACGGCGAATTTATTGCTTTTGTTGGAATTATTCAATAACTGTCATTCATTGAGAGCAATAGGTGGGTATCCGAAGTGCAAGGAAGTCATTTCGAGAAGAGGACCTGAGGATCTTGTGTGTTTGAAGTGTGGCACTTTACTTATCTGGCCTGCGCGAATTTTAACATTAAAAAAAATCTTTGATAAACTTAAAAAGGGTCAAGCATATCATTGAGAGACGGAAGGTTCTTAGAAACTTTTCTACAGAAAAATTTGGGTGATCGAGCAAAGATAAACATTCTGTCTATCTACGCCAGGCCCTGTCATCTTTAAACAGCAAAATCTACACCATTGCCCTGGGTTTCAGAAAAGACGAAATAATCAAGTATCTGTGGATTGCGGGCAGCAAAATTTTTTTCACGAAGAGAATGGATCTCCACGAATTTACCTGGCTAATCTGCATACCGTCGAGGCACTTAGATAGCAAATATTGCTTCCTAGTATCATCTTATGTATATATGTCTGTAGATATAATATAAATTGTCCTTAAGGCCGAGTTTCAGCTCGTCAAGGACACATTGTTACGTCCACAAAATTGAAAAGACCATAACGCCTAATGAGATTCAACCTACTTTACCGTGAGAAAAATCCGAATGCCAATTACTTACATACACCTTTAGGCGAGTAACGAAACTGATCCAAGGATGGATACAACCGTGGTAAATACGTTCCTAATGATAAAACAGAAACCATAATGTAATTAAAACGCAATACCACAGGAGGATAAAATACTCAACGGATACCGATACTTTAATGAAGCGCTACTTAAGTAAGAAATCCCGCATGGAATCTACCAACATAGGATAAATAAACATTACATTACATACACGTTTTTACGCGTGTATATGAATAGATATGTTGCATATCAATTCAAATGTATGTATAAACAATTGCATCGTGAATTTATAAGATTTCATAGTCATTTATGTGATAATGTACATCATTCACCGCACAAGTTAAGGAATACGAAAATAGTCAGACACACTTTAACTGAAAGTGTCTGACTAGATACGCTGAAAACATTTAAGTTAATATATCATATCCATACGTTTGAAAGGTCAAGAATAGAGATGCGCGATCAATGACAGTCACGGTGGACAGAAGCTATTAGTCGCCCGTATTGAGTCATTCAAACCTCAATATCGAATTATTGAGATTCGAACATTTAAACAGTACGTAAATATGTTACCTCTAACAAAGTATGTGACTGTGTTACCTCTAAAAAGTACGTGACTTTTAGCATAGTCCAAGTTGTGAACTAAGTTCCATCGGTTTCAATCTTCGTATAGTCATATTCACGGATGAAGTCTGCAGTGTTATGCGTTCGTGAAAACAGAACTCACGGGTGTATTCGGTTGCTGATATTGGACCGTGAATCGCTCTACATCGTGCACAGTGATCGTGAATTCTTCCCGTCGCTTTTCCACAAATGTTACGGAGACACAATCGAGAAGCAAACCTCTTTTGCCCTTTCAAGCGTAGGAAGATACAAGTAAGTTTTATTTATGTAACTGTTGATCTCATCTATCATTTTTATAAAAAACAATCTTGGACCGCAACTACACCTCTATTAATTATTAACACTTCTTCGACGTAGTGCGCATAGGATTTTTAGTGACAACGAACCCACAAAACAAATGATTGGTCAGGTATCACCAGCCTGACATAATCAGCAAACTGGACTCTCTCTCTCTTTCCAACTCTTTTCCATACTACCCTCGCCTTCTGCTCGGGACGTGACAGCTGATTTGATGGCAGCGATGGGATTGTCATTTCCGTTTATATTCAGTGCTTTTTTTAACAATTCACCTTTAGTGTAGTTTTAAATAGATATTCAATCGGCACTCGAGAGTATAAGTCCTTCTTAGATACGTTGCACGGTCACATTCGGGGCAAGGCAAAGTTCGACGTGCATGGTTGCCGTTGGTATACTTCGCATGCTCGCAAGCTCTACCATCGTTAATAAACCTACAAAATACCCTGACCTAACTTTGTATGTACTTCTTGTATCAAGAGTGTACATGTAAAAGGTTTAAATCAACGTCATCGAAGATCGTCATTCAACTATTGCGTTCTAGATCGTTTCCGCGAACTAACAACATTTTAAAACAAAATTCTCTTTCGGAATTTCACAATTCAAATTCGAAATTGATTAAATAAACCATGACCGAGTGGAATTCTCATCTAAAAGATGATTCAAGAATTAAAAACTTAATTAATTCAAAATCTTAACCTTCTTTTCATATCGTAATTGTTCAACTAGTTCAAAAAGGCAATTCTGGCCATTTGAAGCATGTATCAGCCAGTAGTGAACAATAAGATCATCAAACATTCAATTAAATACAGGATTTCCAATTTTATTTTCAAAATCTGCGTTTCTGAATAAACGCGGCTCAGATCATACAATTGTTGAACTAAAATCGCTATTTTATCTATTCTGTAACAAATCGAATTGTAGCTACAGAGCCTTTCATCATGCACGAACTCTTGCATTCACTACTCGTCATAATGTAATGGTCTAACCTTGACTTCCTGTTTCCACTTTAAAACGCAGGCAAATACTTGTTAGTGATAAATGTGCATTTATTGTCAGACGTTTCATTTTCATTATACCGAATCTCATCTGATGAACACAATTATTATTTGATTTTAAACAAAAGTCAACTCTTTAAGGTAATCATTGATTTTTCATTTATGAATAAAATTTAAAAATGCACAACAGATACTGAATCTAACCTGAACTTTCCTCACAAATTCTTCACTTCTATACTAATAAGGCCTCTGTAATAGACTGATTTTTCTAAGATATTCAAAGTTCAACATTTGAGTATCTGCCACTTATCCAGAAGTAATAAATAAACAAAATTTCAAATAAATAAAAATTATTATTCGAAATTATTAAGTTAAAACAATTATTTTTGAATTTCACCAGTAATACATTTTGATTTCCGAACAAAAACAATACAAAATGCCTGACGAGCTCAATCAGACTCAATGCGGTGGCGATATTATTCGCAACCTCAGTGACGCCATGGTGACTTCCATGGCAGAGTGTTTTGCCATACAGCAAAGGGCTGCAAACATCCCTACTTACGATGGAAAGAACATGCCCGTTAGGAATTTCATCCAAGTCATTAAAAACGGAGAATCGTATGTCCCAGCCAATTGTGAAGCTCAATATCTTGAAGCGGTTCTAGCCCGATTAAAGGAGGCAGCCAGAAATCGCATCCACGGAAAGAATTTTTCGACCATCAGTGATTTAGTCACCGATTGTCGAAAAGTCCACACGTTCGTCTTGCAACAGTCACCAATTCATATAAAAACTGGGATCAAAAGCAGCATCTGCCAGGGACAAAAGAGCGTTCTTATCCATCGTGAGGCTCAAACTATCCTAATGAAAATAACCCTCATTTTTCAAATAACCATGTACCACCATACCAGTATCCCTGTTCACCCTATAACCCATATCCCTATTATCCAAATTCACCCAGACAGAATAGCGGATACTCCAACCCTAATTACTATAGGGGAGGAAATATTACACCACCCCATGCACAATCTCCTAATCCAACCAAGAAAGATACTTTAAACTACAACTCCGCTCGCCGCATGGACGCAGCGACAGGCGAGTTGAAAAAAGAACGTCAGACGAGCGTACAAATTTTATAGAAAAAACAGCATTATTTTTAGTCGACACGGAAGCCGACTTTAATATCATAGAATTAAATTCGCCAAACAAAGAGTTATAAATAGCGGATGATGAATCCATAAACATAACAAGAATTACGTCCGTTTGAATTTCCACGATAGGCATCTACCCTTGATAAGATCAACAGAAGGACTGTTCATCGGAGAAGCAGAGGTGTCAAATTCCAATGGAGTATGTCACATTTACGCTATAATTACTACCGAAGAGAACTTGGAAGTTGAAATAGAACCACGGAAACTCATCCCTTTTAAATATTATCAGCTACCAGGGGATGAAGTAGACGAATATTCTATCGATGAAGATTACTCACCACCTGAAGGTAGAGTGGAAGCCATGTTAGATATTTGAGAGTTGAAACATTTAAATCAAGATGAAATTGATCATATTACCGAAACACTTAGAGAATATTCGGAGGTTTTCCATTTAACTGGAGAATCATTAATACCCACATACATAGCTAACCATAAAATACACACTAGTGATGATATCCCTATTAACTTACGTCCTTATCGATTTTCTCCCTCTAAAAAGGAAGAAACAAAAATAGTAATCGAGAAAATGTTAAGAGAGAGTGCAATTGGACATTCAAAATCACCCTATAGCTCTCTCATGCTAATAATTCCAAAAAGATGGATCTTACAAGAAAAAGAAAATATCGGGTACTAATTGATTTCAGACTATTAAATAAGAAGACTATTGTAGATTCTTCTCCACTCCCCAACTCCCCCGCAACTTTTCCACGAATAATGGATCAAGTGCTTTTAGGACTACAACGCAAACTTTTAATTTATCTTTCAAATCCTCCCATATCTCTTCCACCGACTCCCCTTCAAAGCATACCTTCCATAACTGCTCCAGATTTTTCTCTATTGCCTCCCTCGTCCAGCTTACCCTCTGCTCCATCGACACTTGTTCCCCATCGTGTCCTTTGCCCCCCCCCCCCATATCCATAACCCTAATGGCCGATGGTCTGATTCTAACCCTTTTTCTGCTACAAATGTCTCCGTCTCCTCCCAGCCTTGCATATTCATAACTACATTGTCTATCACCTCAACCCACACCTACATTTTCTCATCTATATTTATTTTACGATACCCTACCTTCGCTGCTCACTCTTTACACCTGTTCCTCTTAGCCCTGTCGTTTAGCATTTTCCACACCTCTGTTAAGTCTTAATACAGAGATTCAACTAGTAGATAATACTCTAATTTAGATTCGAATAATAAAAGGCTGTGAAGTGGGCTCAATAGTTTTAATAGAAAACGTTCTGGCCAATCAGAAAGCTCAACTGTAAGTGTGAGAGAGAGTGAAGAATGAGCGAACGCGGGAATCAAGTAGAGTCTGTCTGTCGTTTTTCAGTCATTGTAGTTCGGCTAATGCATGCGGAGCTCCCTCGTGTTCAATCATCCAGTGTAATCTCATTTCCAGTACCTTCGGGTAGTCGAATTCAAACTTTTCCATTACCTTCAGGTAGTCACATTCAAACATTTCCCACTACCAACGGTAGTCGCAATCATACCTTTGTCGACTGTTTCAAGACAGTGGCATCGTGGTTCTTATAACCACCTCCTGGTTGAGGAGTTTTTTCTTTGAACGCTTCAAGGAACGCGAATCACGTAATGTGCGGGTTGCGTGTCTGTGTGGCGTGCAACGGTTTTCTTTCGCGTCTGTTTTTGAGATTTGTATGTTGCATTTCATTCAATAAATTAGGGTTTCTTATGTCGTATGAATTTTTCCCTCGAAATAATATTTTTTCCTTCCAACCGGTTCATCTTAGCCTAGTGTGGTGCGGAATTACATAAGGGTTCCATTATCTTGAAAACTAAAACACCAAACTAACTTGTTGAGCTAGAGCGAAACGAGAAAAAAAGATTTTTTTTTTCGTTTGAGAATGAAGCAACCTCCCTTTCTTTTCTCGTCAAATCGTGATCGTTGAAAAACCCCTTATCCTTTATCCTATTTTTATTTCTCATCGCCCCCAATCGCCACTTCCTTCTCATTCTCCCCTCCAGCCTAACTTTTCTTACCTTGCCTTAAACCCATTCTATGTTCTGTAGCAGCGCCTCCACACCCTCCCTTTCCTCCCCGCTCCTTAGCTTTAACACTCGTATCACATTATTATTTCTCCTTTCTGCCTTCTCTATTCTCTCCATTCTCAACTCCATTGCCCTTATCCTTTTCCTATCTGCCAAATACCTCTCTTTTCGCCCTTCCCCATGTCACCTACTTCCATTTCTGCCCTACCCTCCACCTTCTCAAGCCTTCTTGCCGTTCTTTCCTTCCACACATCTGCTTTATTTCAACTTCTTTTTCTTTCCTTGCCCTCTCTAATCCTTCTACTCTCTGCCTCAACTCTTTCACCTCATTTTCTCATCTCTAATCCTCAGGTCCTCCCTTATAACTTCCATCTGCTCCTCAGTCCCCTTACATCTATCCTCAGTCCTCTAATCTCGCCTAACAACATCCCTAATGCCTCCTTCTCCGACCGCTCCTCCATTTTTTGGCGAGATGAACTTCGTGCTTTCGTACTTTTTTGAACGAACTCTCTACCGCGCTTTTCTCCAGACTAGCCTAGCTGTCTCTCTCCCTCTTCAAGAGATACTTCCCCTTACTCGTGCTAGACGCTTTTGCATTCTCGCTTCATTCGTTCCCGCATTACGCTTGTTCCCTTTCCATGACGCCCTGCTCGACACCAGGCTACGCACTGTTAGCCGTCATGACGTGTGAGAAATTTCCTCTCCGTCTACTTCGCCACCAGCACTACCATCACTCTCACTGACTGCATCCCGCTCCCCTATGCCCTGCTCTTCCGTCGGTAACTAAGGCCTCTCCATTAAGTACCTTCTGCCACCGACAGATGTCTCCCAAGATTTTTGCCGCTTCCTGCTCCAAAATTTTGCATCCCTCTTTGTTCCACCCCTCACATGCTCTTCAGAAACCTCTCACTTTCTCTATTTCTCCAAATGGCACCTCACAAATTCGCTAAAAATTAATTCTTCACTCCCCAATTCACCCCACACAACCTTACTCACCTCCTAGGCTTCCACCTTTACACTCCAATCACACTTTCGAAACAAATTCTGTCAAACTTTTCACCACCTATCAGCGAACACGTTCTCACTACCGCCACCAACATGCTGTAAAAATTTATAATAAAACGGGAAAACGGAGAATTGCCGAATTATAATATATCCGGCACTGTGAAATTGCCAAAACTAGAAAATCCCCAAAGTAATATAATAAAAAAGATGTATTTATTCAATATTATTTATTTATACAAAAAAAAACATATTTCTATGGAAGAACAATTTTTTATATTTATTTAAAATTTTTTTTTTATTTTAAGAAATTCAACATTTGTCAGTTTTGTCAAATTTTCTTCAGTTAACTCAGTTAATTATTTTTATCCTAGAGCAAACATTGATATTAGAAGAGGAAAACGAAGATTCTTAAAAAAGAGATTTTTATTGTAGCAACGTGTTAGATTTGCCGAGGCTTAAAATTAAAATTAGTTTTTATTGCATCAATAAAATAAACATTCCGCGTAATAAATTATTTAGCATAAGAGACAACTTCACAGATTGAGATAAAATATTTCTGATTCATTTTCGCTAGAAATTGGATGGAATTAACAACGTAATCGATCATGAAGTGTGTGATATTCTTATTGGCTCTTTGTGCCTTCAAAGTAAGTCACCCATTTATTATTTAATATTCTGTATCACCACGCTGAGTTCTCAAAACATTGAAATTCACCTAAGCCGACTCTACATAAATTTACATACCATATTGCACACATTTGTGAAAGAAACTTAACATTATTCTTTTTTTTATGTATTGGAATGTGAATGTGAAGCTATGGAAAATCCGTGGAAGTTGATTTCTAAAAGTGGAAAACTCAACTGGTAAACCTAGAAGAAAATAGAAAATTTAATTGTTGAAAATTGATTTTTTTTTAATTTTCACCTGTTAAAAATACATTTTTCAGTTTTCCCTAATTTTCAACAGTTCGAATTTCAACTGAAGAAAATATAAGAAAATTGAATTTTCAACTGTTGAAAATTCATTTGCGAAAAATAGAAGAAAATGAAAACTTTAACTATGAAAAATTGAAAATTCAACAGATAAAACTTGAAGAAAATTGATAATTTTACTGCTGAAAATTAAATTTTCTTATTTTCAACACTTCAACTTTCAGTTGTGGAAAATTTAAGGATACTGGATTTTCTACTTTTGAAAATTTAATTTCTAAAAATGGAAGAAAAGAAAAACTTCAACTACTGAAAGTGGAGAATTTAACTATTGTAAATGTGAATTGTAGAAAATTTAATTTTCTACTGTTGAAAATTCAAGTGCTCTAAATTGAAGAAAGTTGACTATTAAAAATTCAGCAGTTGAATATTCAGTTTCCTTTTAATTTTGAACAGCTGAACATTCAACTGCTTGAAATTCATTTTTCAATTTTCAAGATTTGAAAATTCAGCTGTTAAAAGTCGAAGAGAATGGAAAATTTAAACCGTTGAAAATTAAGTTTCTAACTGTTTAATTTTTAGAGTTAAATCTCAACAAATGACTTTTCCACTGTTGAAAATAGGAGGATTGGAAATATAATTTTTCAATTCTGAAAATTGTAAGAAGTTGAAAATTCAACTTTAAAAATTGAATTTTTAATTCTCATCCATTTTCAACTTTTGAAAATTCAGTTTTTGATTTTCAACCGTTCAATTTTCAACTGTTGACAAATTGAGGTGAATAAAAAAATTTAACTGTTGAAAAATAAGGAAAATTTTAAACTTAATTTTTATGTGTTTAATTTTCAACAGCTACATCTGCGAAAGTTGAATTTTGTTCTAAATTGAAAGAAAATTAAAAATTGATTAATCGACAGTTCAAAATGCTAGTAAATTCAAAAATTTAAATGCTGAAAATTAAATTTCTATGAGAACAATCTTCAACTGTTGAAAATTCCAGGATATTTGAGAGAATTGATGAGATTGAACAGATCCCAAGTCTGATCAACTCCTTTTCAGTCTAATATTAAAATTATTTCTAATATTTACAGACCGTTTTCGCAGCTAATCAGTTTGAGAAAGACCTGAAGAATTTACGTGATAGCAGTATTAAAAAAAGGGATGGCATTGTGGAGAAATTACGTTTAGATCTTGAGGTCAGTTAGTGAAAATAATCTTATTTCCTGAAGAGTTTATTCGATTCACAAAAATAAAAATTAGTCAAAGTAGGCGCCGAGCACCTACGAAGAAGGTTTTTGTAGCCTATTAAGACGTTACTTAAGTCCTGTTAGAATATTCAAACAATTCTTCGTTAAATTTTGTAAACAAAATTTTATGAAAAACAAATTTTGAAACAAAATGGATACAAAAAAATGGTCTTAAACAAAAAATTTCAATTATTTTTTTGGATTATTTTCCTTCGAAAAAATAAACAAGTAAAAAATGTATGTAATTGTTTTGTTCTTCTTTCTCGCTAGGCTGCAATTACTTATGGGATGAGAAGTGGACAAGATGATGCCGTGAACAAATATTGGGATGCCTTTAATAATTTCGATGAACATCATAAAGGTAGATTTAGTAAATACGAGGACTGTTATAATACAGCTGCTAAAAACATGGATATCAAGGTACGTAAAAAATATCATTTATATTCTGTTACGAACACAATATTTCGACTTTTCCAATCCAGTTTCATATACTTACATATTTATTAATTTAATGCAAAATCGAAACCACATTGAATTTATTTGAATTCTTGTATTCTATTGAATACTTTTACGAGGGGCTACTCACTAGGGAATCTTAGATTGCTGCGCGGAAAATCTTAAGAACTTTTCGACAAACTCTTGGAAATCTCTCAGCGATCTAGCATTCGTGAGAATGCTAGATTAGAGGTGAGCCGAATTCCGACATACGCTCATATGTTAGAAACGAACAGCCGACTGAATCCGAAAGCCACCGAGTTTAGCCGAGTCTGTGGAATCGCACGTGAGTTCTGATCGCGAGCAGTGTCGGAAATCTCGGAACTCCTGGCAATCTCAACGAAATCTTGGAAATCTTTATAAGAATCCAATACAAATTGCCGCATTCACAGTTTTAAGATTTCCAGAATTAGTAGTGAGTAATCCCTCGTTCTTTCAACTTCCTTGAAATCTTTTCAATTCCTCGGAAGTCCCAGAAATCTCCAACCTCCTTCCAGTCCTTTAATTTCCTCATTTCCTTGAATTCGCTAAATGTTGTGAAATCCTGAAATTCTCTGACTCTCCTCAATTCCTCGATCATTCGAAATTTCCTAAATTCCTTGAGTATTCAGAATTTCTTTCAATTTTCTGAATTCTTTTAATCAACTAAAATCGTTGATTTCTCTGAATTCCCTAAAATCCTTGAATATTATGATTTTCTTTCAATTTTCTGAATTCCCTCGATTCAATCATTGAAATTCCTCGAATTTCCTGAATTACAGAATATTCTGAAATCCTTGAATTCTCTTTATGTTCTGAAATTCTCTGAATTTTCTTAAATCTTGTAATTCTCTGAATTTCCTCAATTCCTGGAATATTCTAAATTTCCTAAATTCCTTGAGTATTCAAAATTTCTCTCAATTTTCTGAACTCGTGTGATTCACTAAAATCTTTGATTTCTCTGAATTCCCTAAACTTCTTGAATATTCTGATTATCTTTCAATTTTATGAATTCCCTCAATTCAATAATTGGAATTTTTCGAATTTCCTGAATTAACGGAATATTATGAAATCCTTGAATTCTCTTTAGGTTCTAAAATTCTCTGAGTTTTCTTGAATTTTGTAATTCTCTGCATTTCTTCAATTCCTTGAATGTTCTAAATTTCCTAAATTCCTTGAGTATTCAGAATTTCTCTAAATTTTCTGAATTCCTTCAATTAAATAAAGTCCTTGATTTCTCTGAATACCTTCAGCTCACTGATTGTTCTGAAGTCTGCAATATTCTTTGAATTTCCTGGAATTTGTGTATGTTTTGAATTTTCCTAATTCCTTCAACATTCTGAATTCACTTAATTCCTTTAATCCACTAAAATATTTTATTTCTCTGAATTCTCTAAAATCCTTGAATACTCTGATTTCACTGAATTTCCTAGATTCTCTAAGTTTTCTAAATTCCTGAAAATCACTCAATTCCTTGAATTCTCTGAATTCCTGAAATTTTCTGAATTGATAAAAAACTCTGAATTCCCGAAATTTCCCGAATCATTGAAATATTCTGAATTTCTAAAATTCCCGAATCGTTCTGAAGTCCCTGAAATTGTCTGAATTCCCTGAAATTTGTTAATTCTTATATTTTCTAAATTCAGTAAATTTCCTGAATTCGCTACATATTCTGAATTCACTTATTTCCCCAAATTCCTGGGATATTTTGATTTCCACCAAATCTGAAGAAACAAAAAACAATTTCCTTTGGTTTTCAACATTTGAAAATTCACATGTTGAAAATGAAGCGAAAAAATTCAACTGTTAAAAATTCAAGAAGCTTATGAATTTAACTATTGACGAATGGGGAAATCTGAAGAAAATTCAATTGGCGAATCCCTAAAATCTTTGACTTCTTGCTTTCTGATTGATTTATGACTGATTTCTTCTTTGATGTCTTCTTTGATTTATCTGAATTGAATTAAATTCCCTGAATTCTCCGCATTCCTCGAATTTTCGGAATTATCTGATTTTTCTGAATTCCCTACATTTTCTAAATTTCAAGAACTTGAAAATAATGCAAGACATTTGAGGGATTTAGACGAATTCAATAAATCAGGGAATTCAGAAGAATTCAGAACATTTCAAGAAAGTTAATAAAATTAAAGGGATTGGGAATAATTTGAAGCGTTCTAAGCAATACAAAAGAATAAATGAAAATAAACCGAACCTGAAGAACTACAAGAAATTCGAACAAATTCAATGTAAATTCATACGAATTTGAAGGAATTAAAGTGTATTCTAATTAATTGACATAATATACTGAATCAGACAATATCAATTATTAAACCTGTTGATTTTTTTATTTGTTTTATTTGGGTTGAGAGAGTTCAATCTCAATGATTACTAGGAACACTATGAGAGCATAAAGATTCTAAATGTTTAAATATGTTTATGCATATATGACATATTTAAAATGATAAAGAGAATAGAGATTAAAAAATTCATATGGTTTCTTTACAGTATGCGAAGGAGTGCTTTGGTAGACAGATTGCTGCCTTAGAAAAAGAGGAGGAAGAAGCTCGTTTTAATACTAAGTATGTTTTTTAATATAAAATCTGTAAACGATATTGTCGTTTTCGATTATGACGATTTTCGAGAGTAACGCTTTTCGTAACGTTTGCCTACTGTGGGCCGCTCATATCCTCTCCGCCCAACAGCAGTGTGTGTGTAAAGAAGATTTTTTTATGCCTGTGTGTGGTACTGCATTTGAAATAATTCATGCTAATTGAGTCGCTTTTATCTGCGCATGTTTGGATTGTAGTATAGTTGATTGGCTGTAGTGCGCGCCTGTATGCGAACTAGAGCCAATGAGTATATATATATATATATATATATATATATATATATACTCCCGGCGGCCAGAAAAGAAGACTTTTTAATAAAATAGTTGAATTTTCAATAAAACAATTAAATTTTCTATATAATAGTTGAATTTCAAGCAAAAAACTGAATTTTTTTTAAATAGTTGAATTTGCAATCAAAAAGGACAAATTTTTCCCCATAAAGAGGAATATTTAAGAAAAGAGTTCAATTATCAATTAAAAAAGATTAATGTCCACAAAATAGTTACATTTTTAACAAAATGAATAAATATTCAACAAAATAGTTGATTTTTCAACGAAGTAGTTGAATTTTTAAAGTAAAAAGATAAATGTTCAATTAAAAAGATAAGTGTTCAATTAAGAAGATGAATTTCTAACAAAAAATTGGATAGTTACATATTCAATTAAGCGAATTATTGATTTGAAAAAAAATTTTTTTATTAAAATAGTTAAATTTTCAACTAAACTTATGAATTTTTAACAAAACGAAAAAATGATTTTTTAACAAAGTAGTTCAACTTTTAAACAAGTAGTTGAATATCCAACCAAAAAGATTTTAATTTTAAATATAAAACAACTTAAATAATTCTAAAAGGATGATATTTTAATATTGAATAATATTTTAACTTTATGCGCGAATTTAAATAAATAAAAATTAACAAATACTTATGACAGAAAGACTTTGAATAACTTTAATGTTGAAAAATGTCAAAAATCTAATTACCGAAAAATATAATTACCAACAAATTAAATTTTACGAAATTTCATATTACCGAAGATGAATTAAAACAACCAGAAATATTTATTAACAAAATTCAAATATTCTAAAAGTGCAAATTAACGGAACTAGAAAAATTCAGTAATTTCAAAATACTTAAATTATTAAATTCACGAAATTGCATAATTCCCCAAATTTTAAAACCCGAATTTTCAAAATGCCGAAATTTCATATACATAACATTTCGTTATGGATATTTTTGGTCGTTTTATTTATCTTCGGTAATTTGAAATTTCGGAAAATTTTATTTTTCTGAAATTTTCTCTATGGATATTATGGATATTAATTTAGAATTATTTTAAACTGGAAACAAAGACTCATATTAATTTTTTCAATCCAAACTCGATTTCTCAAAATTGTAAGTCACTTCGAAATTCTCCTTTTTGAAATAAAATTAATTTTTGTGATGAAAATTATGAACAGAAATCTATTCATAGAATTAAAAAAAAAAAATTATTCCAGGAAAATTTTTGTTGGAAAAACTATAGCCTGAATTTGCGAATTCAAAGAACATGAAAAATAAATCTGGTGACGATCGAAGACTTCAAACATGTATCTTTTCCGAAAAATTAGTGGAAAAAGCTATTAATTTCTTCGACACCTTTTGAAAGATATAGTTTTTTTATCCTTAGAAATTAAAAAAAAATGCATTTTATAACAATGAAAATAAATACAATTAAAATGAATTTATTCAGATTCAGTTAATTCACTTACAATTCTTTGAGTTTTTGATCATAAAATCATGATTATAAATATTATTTTTTAAATATCATTCTTGTCTACATGAGGAATCTCGATTATTTTCGAAATTTAAAAAATAATGATTTTAGTAAAAACTATTAACAACTAGTAAATTTCAAATATTCTAATTAAGTATTATATAAAATTTTGCAATTGATCATTAAACGTAAATTCCACATTATTCGTTACAAAAGGATATTTTATTATTTATTTATTTATTATATGTTTAATATTATTTTTATATACATATTTTTATAATTTATCATTTTATTTTCATTTTTAAATCATTATTATTATAGTATATTATATATTTATTTTATATAAGATATTTTTGAAATATGTTTTAATTTAAAAACATCAAGAGTTCAATAATGCAGAAATATTAATAAAAAAAAAACAAAGAAAGAGCCTTCTTTGATTGAAGAATGATTGCAAACTGATGATAAATTATAAATTAAAAAAAAAAGTTACATTCCTTTTCTATAATTTAATTTGAGAAAGAAGCTATTCGCGTTTAGACCACGAAATTAGACTCACAAGGGAAGTGGAGAATCTCTATTAAATTAATTGCTTTGCTCCACTTGACTTTTAATTCTTCTCGACATTGAAGTTAACTCACAAAGAAACCTCTTTGTTTTTTTAGGGAATAAGTTAATTTCAGTCCATCTATTTGAATAATCAAAGCACAATTTCCATTTGAGAGTTAATTTCTAATTTAATTAGAGCTCCAGGCTATTTGATAATAATTTGAAGTCAATGTTTAATGGAAATTACTGCAATTTGGATTTATCGTCATTAATGGAATTATTATTTAAAGATTAAAAATTTGAATCAAGGATATAAATTTTATTTTACATTTTCAAATATTTATTATTATTTCTGTTATTTCTCGTAGAATTGAGCAATATTTTCTTCATTTCATATTCAGCCTCCGAAAGGAATGTAGCTTAAAAGATTGAATTGAATAAAAAAAATGAAATAATCTATATAAATATAGGGGGCATAGTCCGTTCCCTTTTTTACCTACTTTCTCTTTTCCCCCTTTTTTTCATTAAATTTGAAAACTCCCCTGAAATACCCAAAATAGAACAATTTGACCCAATTTTGGCCTTTTCCCCCTTCTTTACAAAGTTCCAATTTCAAATGTTTCCTGAACTTCATAGGCCAAAATACACTTAAAACAGGGGAAATAAGGAGATTTTTCACGAAAATACGGGAATAATTTCTTTTATATGAAATTAATATTTATAATATAATAAATTAAATTTGAAATGCTTCATAATCCTATCCTAATTTTTCAAGTAGAAATATTGCATTTTTAACAAAATAGAAATTTTTTTAACTAGATAGTTGAATTTTCAACCAAAAAACTGAATTTTTTAAGAAGAAGATTAATTTACAACCAAAAACGACGATTTTTCAACTAAAATTGTGAATTTTTTAACCAAAAAATGAATTTTTAACAAAGTAGTTGAACTTTCAACCCGAAACATGAGTGGAATTGATCCAAAAAGACGAATTTCCAAAAATCTTTTAAACTACCTCAAATTATTCATAAATTTATAAAAACATTCAAAATTAATAAATTTTGGAAAATCTTTCAGATTTTTTTCAACATTTTCAGAAATCTTAACAGTTTTTAAAATCTTCAAAAATTATTTTTCTTTCAATGAAGTCATTAAAAATTTTCCCAGGAATCTTATGAAATGTTTTTTATTCTCTTAATACGTTTCAAAATTCTTAAAAAGCTTCAAACTTTCTTTTCAAAATCTTCCAAAATTAACATTTTGTTAACCATTTTTTTATCTTTTCAAAACTTTCAACCATTATAAATATATTTAAAAATGATTCGAATTTTTCCTAAAACTGTTTGAAGATTCTGCAAAATAAAAAAAATTTGTTTTCGAATCTTCAAGATTCTTTTTTGACAATCTTGGGAATCTTTTGAAATGTTTGAAAATTTTTTCAAATATTCTGTTAAAAATTAATTTTTCAAAATAAAAAATCAATAAAAATTTTTCGTGGAATCGTAAGAAAAACTTTTTTTATTATTTTGATACCTTTCAAAATATTATTATTTTATGAATTTAAAATAAAATTCTAAATATCTTTTGAAATTACTTTTACAACTAAAGAGATGAATTTCCAAGTAAAATTATGAATCTTAAAAATTGAATTTTCAACAAAAAATTTAATAATTGATATTTCAACCAGAACAGATTTTAATTTTGAATGAAAAGCAGTTGAACTCAACCGAAAAATACGAATTATCAACCGAATGGTTGTATTTCAAACTAAAAAAGATTAATATTCTAGAAAATGGGTTGGTTATATTTTCAGTTCAGAAACTAATGTTAAAAAACGGATTTTTAATAAAAATAGTTAAATCTTCCAAGAAAATAGTTGAACCTTCAACTAAAAAATATAAATTTCAGACCAAAAATGATACAGTTAAATTTTGAGTAGGAAAAAAAAATTTGCAAGCAAAATTAATTAATTTTTAGCAGAGAAATTGAATTTTCTACTAAAAAATATAAAATTTCCATCCAAACAGTTGAGTTTCTAACTGAAAAAGGTAAACTTTCCTAAAATGGAATATTTAGATTTTTAGTGAAAAAAATTAATTTAAATGAATTTTCTAGTGAAGTAGTTCAATTTTCAGTTAAAATAAAGAATTGAATTTTAAGCAAAGAAGAAAATGAATTTTTAAAAAATTAGTTCAACTATCAGGCATAAAAATTTAATTCTGAATAAAAAATAGCTGAAATCAACCTAAGAGATTAAATTTCAACAACATAGTTAAATGCTCAACCAAAAAATATTACCTTTTAAGCAAAAAGTTGCATTTTTAACCAAAAAGACCACATTTTCACCAAAGAGATGAATTCTCATTAAAATAGTGGAATTTTTAACCAAATAAAATGATGTTGAAAAAAAAATTATTGAATTTTGAATAGAATAATTAATTTCTAAATCAAATAATTTAATTTTCAACCAATGAAGATGAATTATAGACCAAAAATAGTTAGATTTTCAGCCAAAGAGATACATTTTTAACTAAAATGATAAATCCTCAACTGCAATATTTATTTCAGCAGTTAAAAAAATTAACTTTTTACCGAAAGGAACGAATATTCAGCTCAGGTGAGTTAATCATTTTTCTCGGAAAGTGTTTCTACAGATTTTAGACAATTTAAATTCCGGGGTGAACAAAAATTTTAATTTTCAAACTTTCAAAAACAAGTCGCCACAATTTCAATAGTGAAAATGAAAATAAGTTGTTAGAAGAAACTAGTTACTTTCCAATCACTGAAGTTATTACAATATTTTACCCGAAAATATTATTTTAATCAATTTTGAGCTTTGAAAATACAGTTCCGAACTCGGTTTCGTTTATTTATTTAAAAACATTTTGTATTTTATTTTATGAAAATATTTAAAATTATCACTTCTATTCACCTTTAGCCACTTCCATGTTTTCAAATCCTTTGTGTTCTGGCGAAGACAACGGATAACAACTAGACCGGATGTTGAGATCTTGAGATGAAACTCGCGAGTGAGAAGATTCGAGCTTGCAGTTATTCTAAACCGGCAGCTTAAAAGCGATGGGGTGGTCACATGTGCCAGAGGAGGGGGGGGGATACAGACAGAAGTGGAGGAATTTTTATTAGCTCATCACATTTTGAGAATTCCGTCACTTTTCTTAGAGAGAGTCCATATGTTGATCTCAATCTTCAGTTAGTCATTGTTATTTCTACTAAAGTGGATACATTCCCGAAATACTTTCTTATTCATTCTCATTCTAGGGTGGTCCAAAAATGCATTTGATTTTTTTTTAAGTTACAAATAGGCATTTGTTTCACAGTTTCTAAACCAAATAGTCGGATTTTTAGCCTAAAAATATAAATTTTCAACCAAAAATGTAATACTTAAATTTTCAGTTAAAAAAATAATTTTCTACGACAAAAATACGAATTTTTAACAAAATAGTTCAGCTTTTAAGCAGAGAGATGAAAATTCAACTACAATAAGATCTTGAACTGGAATAGTTCAATTTTCAGTTGGATAACATTTTCAACCAAGAAAAATTGTTCAGTCAAGATAAGAAAAAATTTGTAAACTAAATTGTTGAATTTTCAAGCCAACAAGAAGAATTTTCTACAAAACAGTTGAATTTTAAATCCGCAAATATGCATTTGCAACCAAAAAATTAATTTCCAACAAAATAATTAATTTTGCACCTAAATAATTAAATTTTTAACCAAAAAAGATGAATTCTCAACCACACAGAATTTTACCAAGAGAGATGAATTTTCAACTAAACTAATGAATCTTCAACTGGAATAATTAAATTTTTAATTGATAAAAATTATTTTCTACCAAAAAGAGAACCTTTAAAAGAAATAGTTAAATTTTCCCTCAAAGAGATGCATTTCCAACTAAAATGATAGATCTTCAACCAAAAAATTAATTTTTAACAAAATAATTCATTGTTAAATCAAGTACTTGAATATTCAACCAAAAAGTTTACATAAATTTTCAACCAAACAGTTAAATTTTCAGTTAAAAAGAAACTTTTAATAAAAAATGAAATAGTTAAATTTTCAATTGAAAAAATCATTTTCTACTGGATCTTTAACCAAAAAAATTAATTTCCAATAAAATATATCAACATTTAACCAAGTAGTTGAATTTTCGACCAAAAAGATTAATTTTAAGTTAAAAATATTACATTTCCTACCAAATATGGCGAATTTTCAACAAAATACATAAATTTTTAACCAAATAGTTAAATTTTCAATTAGAAAGATAAACTTTCATTTAAAAATGGAATAGTTAAATTTTCAGTAATAAAGTTATTTCTCAACACACAAAAAATCGAATTTCCAACAAAATAGTTGAATTTTCAACCAAAAAGAATGACTTTTTAAAAAAATTGTTGAATTTCCAACAAAATAATCAAATTTTAAAAACAGATATGAAATTTTTAACCTAAAATATATAATAGTAGACTTTTCGACGAAAAAGACTTATTTTCCAACCTAAAATAGTTGGATTTTCAACAAATTTGTTGAATTTTTAACAAAATAATTAAATTTTCAACCAAAAAATATGAATTCTCAACCAAAAATATAATAATCAACATTTGCTGCCAATTTGAAACATATGACAGAAAAAAGTCACTGGTAAGTCATTTTTAGTCTAATTCGTATAAAAAATTAAGTCTCTTCATGGAAGAATGGTAAACATTAGCATTTTTTTATAATAATTGTTTAAATAACAAAAGTTGGCAAATTACAAAATATGACAAGAAGTCATTGAAAATACGTTTTTGGTTGACTCTACGGACAAATTCATACATTGTTAAACTGTGTATTTGTTTGGAAAAATTGTTTAAAGAACTGCAAAAGAGGAGCTTTTTTATATAATAGTGATCGCAAAATAATTTATTTCAAATTTTATGCGAAAATTATGAATTTCAACAACTAATAATTGCAAATCACAAAAAAATGACACTTGTTCATCAACTTGTTCATAACATTAAAAACAATTTTTTCTTCTTACTACAATATATTATCAATTATTTTCGTATAGTTATTATATTGGCTATGCCCCTGTATAGTGAATTTTAGAATCTTCAGGGCAGTGGCATACTTGAAAAGTTATAAAAAACAAAAAATTTAATTTGGTAATAAATAAAAAATGTTGCTTTGGCTGAAATAAAAAAAAATAAGTCTGGAAGCCTTACGGTCAATAAAAATGTTATGAATCAATTAAAAATTGAAAACTTGAGCGATTTTTGTCCAAACAGTGCAATTTGTAGCATACTTAAGAAAAAATTGTAATTAGCGAAATATAAAAAAAAGTTCTTTACTGCGAATGGTCAGAATCTAGAAAAAAGTGCTTAAAAATAAAGCCTAACAGCATTAATAAAATATAATCGTTTCATACATTATTATAAAAACATTAGTAAACTATAAAACATTAGAAAATTTTTATAAAAACCGCTATATTTCAGCATTTTTCTAAGAGAAAAATGATATCTTTTGAAATACCTTAAAATAATTTGAAATATCTTTAAATTCCTAAAAATCTTTTGAAATTCCATGAACCATCGAAAATATCTAAAATCCTTCAAATTAACGTGACTTTTTTCATATCTCTTAAATTTATTCATTGGAATATTTTGAAATCCCTTAAAATCCTTTGTAATTCCATGAATTATCGAAACCCCTTCAGATCTCTTAATTTTCGTTAAATCTCTTAAAATCTGTCGAAATTCTTGAAAATTTTTACAAATACCAAGGAATCTTTTGAAATCGCTAAAAATCTCCAAAATATTATTAAAATCTCATGATATCCTCATATATTTATGAATTTATTCCCATTCCTTTGTAATATTTGGAAATTCTTTGAAATTCCATAAAATTTTTTTAAACCTATCAAAATCATCTAAAATATCTGGATATATTTTTGAATTTTTGAAATCTCTTGAAATCCTTTGAAATAATTGAAACCCCGTGTAAATCCTTTTTTTAAATCTCCTCAAATCCTTTATAAAACTTGAAAATCCTTTGAAATTCCGTTATATATTTTGGAATCTAACAAAATCCTCTAAAGTCCGTGGATATACTTTGAAATCTTCTGGAATCTCTCAAAATGCTTTGAAATCCCATGAATCATCGAAACCTCTTTAAATCTCTTGAAATTCGCTGAAATCCCTCTGAATCTTTTGAAATCTTTGAAAATCCTCAAAAATACTTTGCAATCTTTTTCAATCTCTTCAAATGACTTAAAATCTTCGAAGAACCATTGAAATCTTCTGATGTCCTTCAAAATTTGTGAAAATACTTCTGTACCACGTGAAATACTTCAAAATCCCGTGACTTTGAGATCTCTAAAAATCCTTTAGAATATTCAAAAATCCTTTGAAATTCCGTGAAATCTTCTGGAATCTATCAAAATCCTCTAAAATCCGTGAATATACTTTGGAATCTTTTGAAATCTCTAAAAATCATTTGAAATCCCATGAATAACCGAACCTCCTCAGATCTTTTGAAATTCCGTAAAATAATTTTCAAAAAAGTAATAAAATTATTTATACTTCTTTATATATTAATAAGAAGTCTTAGGAAATGGGAAAAAACAATTTTTTTAATTACGATTACATATAAAATAAAAAAGTTATATATATATATATAATATTTTTCAAATTTTAGTTTAATATTCCTTCTTACAAGACACCGTCAAAAAGTCTTCCTACAATATCATTGCACAATTTTTTTCTCAATTTTTCGTCTTCTATAAGTTTTTTTTCTGGGGAAAATTATGCATTTCAAAAACATTTTCTTCTTGTTTCCCCTTTACTGGTATTATAAATTATTTGCATGTAAAAACGCTGTTCTAATGGCTTGGGGTTTGGGGTTTAGTGTCCATTGTGGAAAATTTTAGTACTTGTGCAGGTTTCACGAACAAGCAATTATTTTATAACCATTAAAGTACTAGAGATGTCTTAGTCCAATGCCACATGAGCTATTTACTCGTTTTAATTAGCAGTGTAATAAATTATTTAATAAGACGAAATCATTCGCTTTGGAATACGTGCCAGAGCTTTTAACGACTAAACTTACTACCGGCTTTTCAATAAAATATTGGTTGCAATAAATTTAATGGAAATTACACTAATATCATTAAAACAATAATTTGCCAAAAAAAATTAAATATCGAAATTGGCTATGCAATCATAATAAATAAAAACTCTAATGACTTTTTGAAATCAAAACTGGTTTTACGGGGTCTCAATAAGGTAAAAAAATATATGCATATTCGACAAATAGGTAAATTTCCAACTAAGAAAGAAAAACTTTTTACGAAATAGTCGAAGTCTCAAATAAAAAAAGATAAATTTTCAACCAAATAGTCGAATTTTGAACTGAAAAAGACGAATTTACAACCAAAAATTGAATAGTTTAGTTCTTACTTGAAAATTTAATTTCTACCTGAAAAAAAAAGAATTTTGAACAAAATAGGTTAGTGTTTTATCAAAGAGATGAATTTTTAATCCAGAAGATTAATTTTTTCAAAAAATGAGTATTTTCAACACAATACTTGGATTTTCAAGCAAATAGTTTAATTTTCAGCTAAAAAAGATAAAATTTCAACCAAATAGTCAAATTAAAAAAAAAGACAAATGATAACAAAATCTAAAATAGTTAAATTTTGAGTTTAAAATTACATATCTAAAACTGTACGTCGAACAAAAATACACTAATTTTCGTAACTATTGACGATTTTTACAAATTTTGTATTTTGGACCCACCCTACTTTATAGATCACCAGAAACACCAGACAATCACCAGAAACATGTTACGAGACATATAGATGGTTCAAAAGTGAAAAATTAAAATTGTTTCAATTTTTAAAAACTTGAAGAAAATATTTTGTCATAGAATCATTGAAAAACTAAGATTGCAAAAACTAATAGATGTTTAAAAAAATACTTTTAAATTATTCAAACAATTTTAGTTTCAAAATGTGAGATACAAAAAAAATAGGGAATTTCAATTTAGCTAAAAGTTACGTCAATTTTATGTGTTTCATCAATTTTTTATGGACTCAATATGGAAAATAGTATAAATAAGCAATCACGCGGTATAGAATTTGTTTTTATATACATAACATATTGGATGGAGAAAAAAATTGTCCAATGTATGGATTTTATGTACCTTTTTCCGCAGAATCGAATGTTGCTATTATTTTTTTCGTATCTCGCATATATAAAACAGATTGTTTAAACAATTTTAAAGTAATTTTTTTCACCTAAATATGCGGTAGAATTTTATAGACACCCTTCATTTATCAAAACCTGACAACACTGTAGATCTGTATTCCATCTAAATACCTCAAATGATTCAAATTTTCTGAAAATTCCAGCATCTGGAACTGGAATTCTAAAAATGAAAATACGAGTCGAACTTAAATGGAATTATACAACACAAATATTTGAGATTCATTTCGAAAATATTTTAAATATCTTTACATATACCTATATTCCGAAAATCGTAATAAAGTAAATTTAGCTGCTTACACATGGAAAATCATCGTAATTGTTAAACCTATTTTTACAAAGTCGACTCATGCTTTTATCTTCCAAGAAAAGAGAGCATGTGCCATAAAACCAGAAACATATGAGTAGTAAGTTATAAACCTTATAAGAAATAAATTTAAAATTTTAATAAAATGCGAGTTTAAAATAATGTCTGAAAGTGAAATATCGGTCATTTAAAAGATTATTCAATTTTTAATCAAAAATGGAATAGTAGACTTTTCCCCCAAAAAGAATAAACAATTAACCAAAAAAAGTTAAATTTTTCAGTTAAAGAGATGAATTTTTAACTGAAACCATTGTTATCTTCAACTAAAAAAAAAAGAATTTTTAACAAAAGAATTCAACCTTCAACGAATTAGTTAAATTTCCAAACAAAAAGATCAATTTTCAGTTTTTTTCATTTCATTTTTGGATTCTAGCAATTTGATGGAAAAATTTTCCTACGAAGTTACGAGTATTTAAACTTTGTCGTTTATTTAAAAAAACACAAGTTTTTTCTCTAAATTAGAAAAGTACTGATTTTTTTCTCTTGACTAAAGATTCTTGATTGAAAATTGGTTTAAAAGTCAACTCTTTGCTTGAAAATTCGTTTTTTGATTAAATTCAACTGTTTTTAATTAAAAATATTTTTTGGTAGAAATATCAACTATTACATTTTTTATTGAGAAATCATCTTTTTCGGTTAAAAATTAGTTTTTCTTAAATTGAAAATTTATCTATTCCATTTTTGGTCGAAAATTTGAATTTTTTTGAAAATTCCTCCTTTTCAATTGAAAATTCATGTATTTTGCTGAAGATTTGTCTTTTCTGGCAGAAAATTAATATTTTCGGTAGAGAATTTAACTATTTTGTTCCAGATTATTTTTTTCGAGAATTCGACTATTTGGTTCAAAATTTTTCTTTTTTAATTAAAAATTCACGTATTTTGTTGAAGTTTCGTTTTTTGTTTCAGAAAATCAATATTCTTGCTTGAAAATTCATCTTTTTGGTAATCGGTTGAAAGTTCAACTACTCGTTTAAGGTTGGACTTTCCTGTCTAAAATTCAAGGTTTTTTTGTTACAGATTTATGATTTTAGTTCAAAATTCTTTTTTTGTTTGTTAAACATTAGTTTTTCAACTAAAAATTTAACATTGGCCCTTTTTGCTTAAATACAGTATATTGGATTATAAATTAGAATATTTTTTGGTTGAAATATCAATTATTACATGTTTCATTTAGAAGTAATGTTTTTCGGTTGAAAGTTCAACTGCTTGGTTGAATGTTGAACTCCTCAGCTTAAAGTGCATTTCTTTGGTTAAAGATTTATTACTTTAGTTAAAAATTAGTTTTTTCTTTGTTGATGAATAATTTTTTTTAATGAAAATTAAATTAAATCCATTTTTATTTAAAGATTTATCTTTTTTGGCTTAAAATTCAACTTTTTATTTTGAAAATGTAGCTTTTTCACATAAAATTCAACTATTTTATGGAAAATTTATCATTTCAGTTGATAACCCATTTTTGTAGTTAAATATTTAAGTATTTTGTTGGAACTTCGTTTTTTTTTAAATTAACTTTTCAGCTGAAAATGTAACTATTTCATTGTTGGTTGAAAATAGAACTTTTTGGTTGAAAATTCAACTGCAAAAATGGAATACTAAAACTTTCAGATAAAACAAAATGATTGAAAACAAAAAAAAATGAATTTTGAAGACAAAATCAGTTTTCAATAAAATATGTAGTTAAATTTTCAACCAACGAGATGAATTTTCCACTGAAGTCATGAATCTTTAACCAAAAGAATAAATTTTTAACAATTCATTTCAACTTTCAACTCAGTAGTAAAACTTTTAGTAATAAAATATGAATTCTAAATAAACGAAATAGATTGATATTTCAACCAAAAAAAGATTTCAACTTTAAATAAAAAACAGTTGACATTTCTATCAATAAAGAAGAATTCTCAACAAAATGCATGAAATTTCTACCAAATAGTTAAATGTTTAACTAAAAAAGATCAATTTTCAATCAAAATGGAATAGTTCAATTTTTAATTAAGAAAATTAATTTTCAACCAAAAGGACAAATTTTGAACAAAATAGTTAAATATTCAACAAAAGAGATTTATTTTCAACTAAAATGATGTATTTTCATACAAATTTAGTTTTTTTTTGACAAAATATAGGAACTTTTAACCAAAGAGTGGAATTTCGAACTACAAAATATTGATTTTCAACTAAAAAGACGAGTTTACAACCAAATTGCTAAATTGGAAACCAAATACATGAATTTTCAACTAAAAATGTAATAGTTAATATTTCAATTTGAAAAGATATTAATTTTAAACTAAAAAGCATTAGATTCATTCAAGAAAGATGAATTTTCAACAAAATATTTTAATCCTTTTAAGTAAACAGGTTATTTTTCAACGAAACAGTTCTATTTTCAATAATAATAAATTTTATTTTTCAATAATAATCATAAATTAAAAAAATTAAGTGTTAATAAAATTGTTGAATTTTCCATAGAATAATTGAATTTTCAACTAAAATGATAAATCTTCAACCAAAAAAGTGAATTTTGAACAAAGTTGTTCAACTTTGAACCCAGCAGTCGAATTTTTAATGAAAAATATGATTTCTTAACTAAAAATGTAATAGGTGATATTTCAACAAAAAAATATTTTAATTTTAACTCAAAAATGGTTGAATTCAACCAAAAGGATGAATTCTGACACAAGAAGATTTCTTTTCTACCAAGAAAGAAGAATTGATCTAATGAGTAACCTCTACTAATCGAATCCGTAATTTTTAATGATCTAAACTGTGACTTTCATTGATTAAATCAGTCATTTTGAAGAGCATAATCAATAACTGTCTCTTATTAAATCAGTTATTTCAAATTATATGAACAGTAACTTTCAATGTGTCAATTAGAATTTGTGCTTAATTTAAATTATTTATTGAAATTTGGGAACTTATTGAAGAATGGTGAGTTTAAAATTATTTTTATATTTTTTTATATTAGACAAGTCAGTCACTGCTATTGACTGAAAATCAGCAATTTTAAGTAGCTGATTCAGTCAGCAATATTTACTGAATAATCTGTTAGAACGACGTCGAAGCACCGCTTCGACGCAGGTCGCTGATAAAACTCTCTAGCAATTACCCCAGGTGAAGAGCTTCACAAAGTCATCGTGTGTCATCTGTCAACATATATAAATAAAATTGAACCTCTTCCATAATCATTTTTTTCAAAGACAATATATTTAATGGAATTGCATAACATCAGTCATCAAACCGGACTCATATTTCTCGTTTCCGTCACAGTGAATATGTCGAGAAGATCACTGCACGTACGTCTTGCATATAGTGATGCGAGAAATGACGCGTTTTTTGGCAGAATTCCAAAAAACAAGCAGACAGAAGTGAGTAAGAGTGGAGAAGGAAATATAAGCCGAGAATGAAACAAGGGAGAAGAAAACGTGTGGAAACACAAAACACGCGGACAAGAATTCTAGCTATTTGGGTCTGAAAGTCTAAGCTTTCGTTCTTCTTGTACTCCGAGATAAATTATTACGCATGTCGAGGAAACGGAAAATGCAACTTACCAAACATGTCAAAATAAAAATCTGCAAAAAATACAATATTTCGGGAAATCAACATTAAGGAAAAAACATATCCACGCTCTAAATCTAAATCAGTCAAAATTTGACTGGTTTAATTTATCATGCATGCTTTGACTGAAATATCAGTCATTGCTACTGACAAAACTGTCGTTTTAATGGATGAATCAGTCAATATTGCTGACTGAAGCAGTCACTTGAAATGACTGACTTTCAGTCAATAGAAGTGACTGGTTTGTCTGCTATAATAGGGTTACAAAATTATTTCTGAATTAAAATTCTTGATTAAATCCATACAATTTAATAAAGGCCGTGGCTACGTATTTCGAAATTTCTGTACGAATAGCTGGATTTTTTCCGTACGAATTATATTATTAAATGATTGAAGTTAACCATAATTGTCTGGTTAAAAATATTGAAAGTTAGGGATGAGATGAATAAAAATGACTGATTTAATTTGCGACAGTTACTGGTTATATCATCCAAAATGATTCAAAATAAAAATATTTTTTGTTTGAAATATCGACTATTAGATTTATCGTTGAGATTTCATATTTGTTGTTTGGAAAATCAACTACATGGTTAAAAGATGAACTACTTTGTTAAAAATTCACTTTTCGGTTAAAGATTCATCAGTTTAGTTTGAAATTATTTTTTTTCAAATCAATTTTTTTATCTGGAAATTGAACTTTTCTATTTTTTGTTGAAAAGTGATCTTTTTTAGTTTGAAAGATTTGATTTGTTGAAAATTGATCTTTTTGTTTGTCAAAGGTTCAATTATTTGGTTACATTTTTTTTCTGAAAAATGAATTTTGTTGATTAAAATTTGTACTATTCCTTTGTTGGTTGAACATTGATCATTTTCAGTTAAAAATTCAGCTATTTGCTTGAGGATTGAACTATTTTGTTGAAAATCCATTTTTTTTAATTCGACTGTTTCATTTAATTTAAATTTCAAATATTTTTTTATTGAAATCTAATCTGTTTTTTTTACTAAATTATTTTTGTTGTTGTTGAAAATGTACCTTTCTCAGTTAAAAATGCAACTATTTATTAGTAGAAAATAAATGTAAAAACATCTGATAAATAGTGTTTTGGTTGAATTCAACTGCTATTGATTTAACCCTTGTTTGACACACTGGGGTTTGAAACACCCCACGACCATTTTTTCTCACTTACTTATTATTAAATTAATACTTCATTTGAATTTTTGGCTATACAACCTACATAATCCTTTGAAGTATGCCCTTAAGATGATTGGATAAAATTTTCAAGTAAGAATATTCAATAGATTATTTTTTTAAACAATTTTTGTCGCTATGGTGTAGATCACTCTAGAATTGTGTCAAATTAGGGTTAAATTAAAATCTTTTTTAATTAAAATCTGTTTTTATGTAAAATGGATTCTTGTTCCAATATTAGCTATTACATTCTTGCGTTAGGAATTCAACTTTTGTTATTGAATATTTTACTAATTAGTTGAAAATTGATTCACTTCATTGAAAATTCCGTTCCTTGTTGAAGATTCATCTCTTTAATTGAAAATTTAACTATATCGTTGAAAATTAATTTTTTTTCAGTTTAAAACATTTTTTTTACACTGAACGTCGAGTGGCAAATATGTCGCTGTCGTAGAAACACGCGTTACTGGAGCTGTGAAGTTTTTGTCTAGGAAATACCGTTTCGGGTGATAGTCGGAATTAAGGCCGTGATTTTTGGTTCAGTTTTGTGTTGGGTTTTACTTTTAATGGATGCTTTTTATCTACGTGAAGTGACTTTCGCTGGTTTCTAGTGTTTTTTGTCATTTCTTGTTGGTGGTGCTACTACCCAACCTGAAAATATCGGTTCTCCAAAGTGGCAGCTGTTCACAACAGTGAACAAGGACTAAATTCATATACCTGAGAGAACCAGGATTTGTTGTCTTCGCCTTCGAAATTATGACGGACTCAAAAATGATAGAACTTCATCTCTATGAAATCGGATACTGCGTAAACTAAGAAGGAGGTTAAGTCTATTAAAAAAACAATCTCTAAACTGAAAGCGGATTTAGATTTGCTTGTGAAAGAGTCACAGTTGTTAAAAGCTAAATGTGACAGGCTGGAAAAGAGTAATTCGGCTCTAACTGCGGAGGTATCCAGAAGTGAAATGAGCATGGAGGTATTGATGCATGAAAGGGGGGACAAAAGGGCAGTAGCATGGGTGAAGGGAGTGTTGCGTAGGATGGAGAAGAAAAGAAGGAAGGAGGAAGAGGAATGGAGAAGGAAAGCTTGTAAATAAGAGAGGAAGTAGATATAAGTAGTATGTAAATATTGTAAATCGTAGATAAGCATTAGGTAGTAGATGCGGAAGCGAGAGAGTAGGGACATGCGAGCCAGGCGAAGCGAGGCAAGTCGAGGAAGGCAAGTCGATAAGAGCGTGCGATCCTAGAGATAAGGTGTGGAAGGATATTAGTTTTAAGGCTTAGTTTAGGCAAACCTGTGTAAAAAAAGAAGGAAAGTGTGAGCAAGTCAATTTTTCAAGGCCAACAGGCTGAAGAATAAACGTTTATACTACTAGTGTTTTCAGGAAATCATGAAATTTACGAAGACAAAGCAAGAAACGGGTAGTGATTATTATGATAGGATGCCGGGGCTGTTGAGCAAAGTAAAGCATGTTTTGCAAGAAAAATACACGGACGAACACGTTAAAGTCATAGATAATTCGGTACGGACTTCCGGACGAAATAGCGACCTTTGTGGATACGAGTCGTCCAAGGGGCTTAGCGGAAGTATACGAGTATGCTTTACATGTCGAAAAAGTGAAGAAGTATAACTCCACTTCAAAGTTATCGGTCTCTACCTACAGGGTGGCACAACAACCCTCCTTGGATATAACCAATAAAAATGATAAGGCGGAAGGAGCCTGACCGGCAAGCTCATGGCCTCACTATAAGGAACATTATTTCCACCCCGGGCAGAAAAGTATTCTCAAGGTATCTGGCTTGAAAAATGTAATGTTAAATTCAGCATACCCTTAGCCAATGTTCCAAAAATTCCCTGGATACCCTCCTGGCTGTATCTGCCCGCCTTTCATATACCCAGGATATCCTTTTCCACATCCATATTACCCGTACATGCCCTACGCGGATTCTGAAACACATAAATAAAACGCACATTTGCCACGGTCAGCATTGCCAGTGCCTTCTAGCAGCAAGGATCAGAAAAATTTAAACTTTAATGTAGCTCGTCAGCGGAACGCCCCGACGAGCTACAAGTCTCAGGAGCATCCACGAACTGTGAAGGATCTGGAGAACTCCACAGGGTGTTCTAAACCCGGGACCAACTAGAAGATTCCCCGGTAGCCATGTTGATTGCCACGGAATTTTGCAATCCGAAGGCATCCTTCCTGGTCGATCCAGGATAAGAGGTCAACATGATAAAACTTCAAGCGTTACAAGAGGAACTCGTGTTTCCACCGAACAAATTTAGTATAATTTATGGAATAACCGAGCACGGAGTGAGGTCCCTAGGCACACTCGAAACTTTGGGTTTAGGGGCCCTAGTGGAATTCTACGTGGTAATAAATAATTTCCCTATTTCTACTAATGGAATTCTGCGCCGACCCTTTCTCCGACATGTCCTTTAGCCACAATACTATTGTAACTGTATTTAACCCAGTTACATCAATTGTGTTTGTAGACGAAGAACCTAAGGAAGCAAAAAGAAGATTAAAATCGGCAATTATACCGTTTGCTCACATATATGTGAGCAAACATATTAAGCAAATATATTAAGGTTTCAAACAAGAAATCGTCAAGAAATCGCTCTAGATGTATCAAATCCCGAAATACGAGAGAGGTACCTATCCCGTATCAAGACTCTGGACAGAATATATTTAGGTGAAGCTGCAGTCACGAATAAAAACGGTAAGTGTCATGTATTAGTAATCAACACTACTGAAGAGGTAGTCGAGCTAGCCCTTCCCCCTCAAGAAATAATCCCCTTTGAATACTATAAGATTCAAGGGCAATATTCTTCAGATTCAGAGCCAACGGAATCGGATGAAGATGTAGCCAAGAAGCAGCAAACCCGCGAGGAGCGCGTGTCTAACAGTTTATACCTCTCCCATTTAAATGATGAAGAAAAAGAATACGCTACCCAATGGACAAACGAATTTCCGGATATATTCCATGTAAATGGTATTAAACAAACTTCAACCCACTAATGATAATCCCTAAGAAACCTGATGCGCCAAGAAAATTCTATCCATAATCTATCCAAGATAAGAGCAATACAAATTTCCCCACTCCTCAAGAAAAAGACTTCAATATCCGGATTTCAAAAAAGAATTTTAACTCAACACAGATGCCATAAAATACGCTGTGGGAGCCATCCTATCACAAGAAAAGGACGGGATGGACATGCATATCGCCTATTACTTGAAGGCAATGAGCGCTGGTGGAATAAGCTACCATAAGGAGGAAAAGGAGGGCCTTTCGGTACTATATCGACTACAACATTTCCGGCCCTACCTTTACGGAAGAAAATTCATATTAGCATGCGATTATCAGCCCGTTCATTGGATGCTCTATGTTGAGGACTCGGGTGCCAGAGTTCTTAAGTGGCGAATGAAATTGAAAAAATACGATTTTATCTTTGAATACAAGAAAGGCAAATTAAATCGCTGGGTCGAGGCCCTCTCTCAAAATCCAGTGCTCGATGAGCAATTCACTTCCATGTCATGTATTTCAGAATCAGATGAAGATCACGAACATTCAATACTAAATGCTCATCAGCAAAAAGTAAGCCTTCGGTCGACGATGATGTACTTAGAGCAAACCCTACTCGAGTATTGCCTACACAACGCGTTCCTCAACAGTTAAGGGGAAAAAGAAAGAATCCAGTCCAAGCAAACCACCCCGCCCTCACCGCGCGGAAGGACTCAAGATCCCTCGCGGCAGCTCAGAAAATGCCGACAATCGTGAGGTCTAGCCAACCGCGAACCCAACTACCTAGAAAGCAGACAAAAGTACCAAACCCCCGACAGGACATCAGCTGAATCCGAGAAAAAAGGCAAGGCCATTATAAACCTAGACAACAGTTTCCGACCTCCGAGCGGTTTTAAGTCACCTAACATGGACGGAAGCACAATCACATCAAAGCTACGAAATCGCAACCTTAGACTCGAAATCACAAAAAGCTCCTTCCCCAGTAAAGAGCCCTCTTCATCTGAAAAAGGAGATGATGAAGATTCTGATGCTCCCGTCTTTAGAAACAGTTGCATCGTCCTGACAGACGTAGGACCTGCGCAATCGACCTCCAAAGGCAATGGCCCACCTAAAAGCGCACCCCCGTGTATACCCATCAAGGCTCCATGGATACCTACCTCCCTTATGCGAGCCCTATGTTGAGGTTTACATCGACGGGGCAAGCGTTCCTGATTCGAAAGACAACTCTCGAGCTGGATTTGGCCTATGATTTGGCAAAAAAACATCCCCTAAACGTCTCGCAAGCAGTTACAGGACGCCGAAAAAACAACGCAGCAGAAATCAAAGTGGCCACAATAGCCGGTCAGAGGGTCACAGACGCAGGAATCCTACAGCTTAGAATTTATACAGATTCCAAGTTTCTCATCGACAGCGCAACCGTCTGAATGCCTCAATGGGAAGAGAACGACTGGGAGACTGCGGCACGAAAGTCCGTTGTCAACAAAGTCGAATTTTTATAACTAAAAGCCGCTTTAGAATCCTTACAGGTGACTTGGAATTATGTTCCTGGCCACCAAGTGATAGAAGGAAATGAAGAAGCGGATAAACTGACAAAAGAAGGAACAGAGCAAGATTCCGTACAGGAAACCATCACCATCCAGACAGAAACTTTAAGTTTTCATCATAAGGACTCTATACTTCCGCAAAAAGTCATAGTAGATATCAACCTATCTTTGGTGGACAGCGAAGACAGCGATGTCGCGGAGATTCACGGACTTAATCCGAAGGATTTAGAAAAATCATTTAAAAAGTTTAATGAATCCCTTGCAGAGTAACAATCCTGCTTCTGGGATAATGGAGGTATTGATTCCGTTATTCAGATTCCTTGCACTCATGTTTCTGAAGGTGAAAATGATGAAGAACTTTTGGAAGAATTAAAAAAGCAAGATCCCTGCGGAGAATTTGATGATGATGAATTCACGCTCAAAGTGAACAGCTTACTAACGGCTTTCGAAGAAAATCAAAAATCACTGCAGGAGGTCTATAACTCAAATAAACCAGATCAACCAGAGGTCCATAAAACCTTAGGCCGTAGCAAGGTCGTCGCACCTCATCGACGAAGTACCGTGCGTTCTATGGGCGTTCCCGAAGAAATTAATTCTCCTCAGATAAAGGACCCTGTATCGCAGCAATCACTCTTTTCAACCCCCTTGCCTTCCGTAGCACCGGTAGCACGGTCAACACTCTTTACGAAGACAATGAGTGGGGAGGAAGAGCTCAGTAGTCCAATAGGAGGAAAAGAAGAATATCAACCACGAAGGTTACAGTGTTCCAAACCTGCTCAAGAGATAAAATTGCACACGACGGTTGTAAGACTGAACCATGAAGTACCCTATATAGAACCACCTAGTTCCAGAACGAAAAGAAGGATCCTCAGAAATCTGCTTAGATCAAACTGAAGATTCTAATGTAAACAGTCCATGAAAAGAGCCTTTGACATATCGCCGCGACAATTACGCTCATTTTATTTCAGCAGACAGCGAACCTACGAGTACGATCGCCAAGCATACACCATTTGGCGTATTTAACAAAGTGTCACTTGACACTGTAGGAAAACTCCCTACAACCCCGAATGGCAACCGGCATATACTACATATGCAGGAGAACTTCAGCAAGTATTGCATACCGGTACCCATCCCAGATTTTAAAACTACCACCATCGCACATGCCGTTGCTACTTACCTCTTGTCTCAGTACGGTGCCCCGAAGTGCATCTTGAGTGACCGAGGAGGAGCGTTTGTGAGTAAAATTATGCGGAAAATGGAAAAACTTTTCAACGTAAAACAATTGACGACTTCCGGGTATCGCCCTTAAACGAATGGATCCCTGGAGAGAAGCCATATAGTTTTAACAGATTATATAAAATATTACGCGAACGATTATGAAGACTGGGACAGACTGCTCCCATTCGCCATGTTTGCGTACAACACGTTGGTTCCTGAAGCGACGGAGTTTACTCCCTACGAATTAATTTTCGGAAGAACCATATGGGTACCCACCTCGTTTCCATATGAAGAGCACCTGGAAACCTATGACAACTACTTGCATGAACTAATCGACCGATTAAACGAGATTCGAAAAATCGACGCAAAGAATCTAATTGATGCAAAGGAAAGATCAAAGAAATACCAGGATCAAAAGGCTAGACCGCTAAACGCGAAAGTTAATGATCTAGTATACGTGGTAAAAGATGTACGCAATGGAAAATTCGATTCGTGAAGTCATGGTCCATACAAGCTCGTAGGACTAACCGATAATCATAATGTACTTCAAGAAAGTGAAGATGGCTCGTGATTTATGAAACATGCCGACAAGCTTAAGGTAGTTAAGATTTAAGCCGGTTAAAAGAATCAAGACGAGGTATTATTTTCCTTTAGGTACATAAAGCAACTGTGTAATTATGATTAGGAGATCATGTTGTGAAACAAGGTAAACACAGGAATTGAAACTAAAGATAGAAAAGGAAGGAAAACACAAAAATATATTAATTGGAATAAATTTAATAAAGTCCGGGATAACCCAAGAATTATCTTGTTCCAAAATAATCCCGGGGCGATTAACCGCTCAAATGTTTCTTTTTCTCTCTACAATTTTCCCTAATTTATTCAGGGGGTAAAAAAGTTCACTACCAAATAACTTAAATAGTTATTTTCAAGAACTCTCTATCAGAGACATACAGAATCATTAATTCCAAAATGATTCTGGGGTGGGGATGAAAATCTTGGCCATCGTAACTCGAAAATAAGGGTAGTGAAAATACCGAAACACATGCCGATGCTTTCTTTTATGCGTATTTACTGCTACTACCCTATATAAATCCTATACTGTGATCAACTAAAATTTACTTAAAAGTATAAATAAATTTTAATTGATAAATGTTAAATTAAGTAAATTAAAGAGTATCCAAAGACAAACTTTGTTCATAGAGGAAGAAAATGACAGCAGAGTTGGTCAATTGTCCTAAAATGTACAGCACGTATCTTTGGATCCTTCTACGTTATGTATATGCAGCGACCGGCATTGGACAGGGCGGGCATCTGTACAGGATCACTCCCCTTACCAGCAGTACCGAAATCTACTGCAAAGTTACACTTGGCGAAGACTGAATTAACATATTCGAATCTTTCCAATTGACTAGGAAACATGACGTTCCTGAAGATCGTTTCAAGGACGTTCGACTAGAGATTGAAGAACTGGAACGTAGGACCGAAAACCTTCATCTAAAAAACCTACCGAAGAACATCAGACAACGGAGCGCATCTCCCATGCTAGAATTTCTGGGAGGAATAATCGGACCTGTTGCAGGATTTATCACCTATGATGATAAGTAACTATTAGATACAAAAATCAACGAGGTAAATGATGCACAAAAGAATTCATCTCACTTCACTGGGCAACAAACATATGTTTTGAGAGCTGATATAAGCAAATAGATCGAAGAGAAGAAAAACAAGAAAGGCAGCTTAACCCTTCGGTGGTCGCACTGTTTGGGCACCTCCGGTCGGTCGCATTGAGTCTGAGAGACACACAATTTCAAATTGCCATAACCTATGTTTCCCTTAAAATTGGGAGACCCCCCATAGCTCTGGCCTTCTTAAACCCTTGGTTGGCATTGACGCAAATTGCGTCAAAATTTTCCGTGCCCTGTGTGGCATTGACGCAAAATGCGTCAATCGTCTTTTTTCCTATTTGACTTACTCCGATTTTACATTCAAATCTTACTCGGGGGTTTTTGGAGTCGGTTTAATTTTCGAATTTTGACTTCAGATTCGGATTCAGCTACCTTAAAAACCCGTAAGTACCGAGATTTATCCAAATCGAACCGTTTTTTGTATTTTCGTCCACCATATTGGATCCGCTATTTTGAATTTCTGAATTTTGACTTCAGATTCGGATTCAGTGACCCCAAAAACCCCGGGATACAAATTTTCAGGATAACAAATTTTCCTGCCGTTTTGGGCACTTTTTGTCGAATTTTAAATGCCAACGAAGGTGTTAAGAATCTAGGCAGGCAGTTGAAGGAAAAAAAGTTGGAAAAAAATGTGTTTCATTAGTAGAAACTAGAGAAATACAAAACCTCCCTTTTTTAAACCGTCACCATAGTGTTTTGAAAATTAAGGCAGAAGCCTCAGATAAAATTTGAAAAAAATTTAAACCACTAAGAAACTTCATTTATAATACATGTATAAGAGTTTGCTCTTCCTCAGATTCGCTGGAGAGAGGATGTTCAGAAAAAGTTGTAGGTGTGACGAGTTGGGTCGCATTGAGCTTCACAGATTTTGGGCACTGCAAAAACTCACTGTAAAGTCTGAGGGAAAACTGACTGGGGAGGTTCGGTGGGCCTTCACGAGTCAGGAAGCAACAGGGAAGGCTGGCGCGTAGCGCCATCTTACGAAAGGGGGTGATGAAAATGCCGTCGCCTGTTCTGTCAGATCGTATTGCGACGGACGGAGGGTTTATCAGTTTAAACTTGATTCAACCAATACTGCAGTGATGTTTAATCAAATTAGAGAATATATGCCACAAGTAAACTACACGAAAGCTTTAAATCAAATGTTAAGAATGATGGGAGCCGGATTGGATGGCTACACAAGATCAGCCGGTCAACTCCTAGATGCTATACACGACGCTAGAAGAGGACATTTACATCTCTCCCGGTTAACTACCAACCAACTAGAAGTTGTATATCGAGATAAACATGACCATGCCCCCAAACTCATGTTTCCTGCTCGAGGACCAAAAGTCAGTATCGAGGAATTGGCACAACGTAAGCATTATTAAAACATAAGCCAGCATGAACATTCCTTCACCCATGCCAATAGGTTGAAGTAAGATAGAAAGACGTGAGAACCAGAGAGAAGGAAAGAGAGAAACAGACAATACGAATCATTGGACGGAGAGTACTCATACAGACTAACTAACGATTCGCTCGCGGTGCGAGTGCATTCCCTTATCTCACAACATCCTTCCTATATAATCAAACGATTTATTTTGACATTCAATCTGACGTATATTAATTAACCCTCAATAATAATATTTAAATCACCCTTGCCCAGTGTACAATTTCTTACTATTACGAAATATTTTCGAAATTATTAACTCAAGATAATGTACAGTTATAAACTACTGAAATAAATAAACAAAATTGGAAACAATGAATAATAAATATTCAATCAAATTTAAATGATAATTTAAAAATATTAAATTAAAGGAACCAAAGGTGTCTCTGAGTCCATGGTTCCCTGCCAAACTGTCGCTTTATAATGACCATCCAATCGAAATTAGCAATGCTTGCAAAAATGCTCTACCTCACCTATGACGGCATCATCGGACCTAATTTGACCAATTTAATTGACTCACCCAGCAGGATCTACGAACAAACGTAAAACACTTTCGGATATTTAGTCGACGGACTTTATTAGAATATTTGTATCATAATAATATGTATATGCACGGACAGTAGTGTTTCATATGATTTTCTGTAGTTGAAATTTTTTAATCAAAGAACAAAATTGATTTGTAATTCAAAAAATAACGAACGCGAATTTAAGTGACATAACGACGTACAGACGTGTAGCGATTTAAATTCAAAACTAGCAGAGATCGTATACTACCGTGAAGCATGTGTCGATTCTACCAATCAGCTTAGTGTACCCAGAACATAAACGGCCAATCGGGCCCAGTGCAGTTCTCTACGAAGTGCGACGGTCCAATTCTAGATCGGTTTATAAAACTTGAACAAATAGAAAAAGTAAAGTTTTAAGTCAGAGAATTAGAAAATAAAGAAATAATTAAATTATTAGCAAAAAACTAGAATGAAATAGATGCGAAATTGCGAAAGTTACAAAAAAGCCAAGCGGCGCGGCGTCAGTCACAGAAATTGGCGCGCGAAATCTGAAGTAGAGTGACGTGACCCAAACATTCCCACGCTTTCCCGCCCCCAGTGAATGAATCGACTACGTGGTCAGGCCACGCGCAACCCCATAGTAGAAAAAACGGGATGTTCACCTGAGTGAACGTGCCGGGTTTCAATCAGCCATATAGAAACCCATGAGCTAGTCGGTGAAAAGGAAAAAGATTTAAACAGAAAGAGAAAATTTCATTAATGCATTTGCGATCTGGAAAAGTCAAAACTATACCAAAAATTGCGACCTCAATGAGAAACGCTAGAGAGAATAGGGAGAATAAATAAATCTCAGAAATTAATATTGAAGAGGAAAACGCACAGGAAAATTCAAATAGTTTAGAAAACGAAAACAGGGATCGTCAATCGGGCCAAAACGAAAGTAGAGAAGAAATAAGGGCTATCCCTTATTTCTTCTCTACTTTCGTTAGGAGGGAATTAGAATATGGGTGGGGGCGGTACAGTCAAATAAAGCGACAGGTGTAATCCCTAGAAAAACAATACAAACACAAACGCATACAGAAGGTAAGACGGCAAGCACACCGAACATAAACAGACAAGACCGTACTTTACACATACAAACGATTGGCATACTGTCTCACAACACAGAGAATACATTATGTAATTGGCGAATAGAAAATGAGCACAGTAATACTTTAGAAAATCAGTAATTAGAAATGAGTAGGATAGACAAAGAAATTTTGGCAAGGAGACAAGAACTCGAAATGTTAGAAAGAAACAAAAAGCGGTTTGAATCAAGTTCTTAAAAAAAAAAGAAACTCTTAGAAAGGAAAGAGAAAGCACAGAAAGAAAAAGAGCAGAGAAAGATAGAGTAGGCCGTGACAGATTACGAAAGGAAATAGAAAGACCAAAAAAAAAACGAGAATATCGATAATAAAACATTCGAAATTGATTCATTTTTAGAAAAAACGCAGAATTTTAGAACGGCGCCGATGAGTGAGTTGCATATGAAGAAAATAAAAGTGATAACAAAAAAAAAGTAAACTTTCAGAAGAAGTTGCAAAGTAAAACGAAAAGATTGATAGGATTTTAAACGCAACCACGCCCAATTTTTCATTAGTAAATGCAAATAAAAGTAATAGAATCTGGAATAATACAGTTGATTTCGAAGAAACAGAATTGGATTTTAATTTGCAAAGACACGCGTTAGCAGAAACAAGGTCAAAAATTACAAACAGTAGACGTAACGGTCAAGGGGACGGATACTCGTTGCCGAGGCCAGGGCAAAGGCAATCAATTATGAGAAAATGAAATGCGCCTCATTACGAAAATGAGACACGAAACAAAATGGATAGGGAAACAGCAACCGAATGGAATGATTCAGACTCCATTTCAAATTATGGCAAATTGGCCAAATAAATGTTAAAAATAATACAGAAAATAGTCCTACTTATTTTTAAAATAACTATGAATGACGCGTTAAGTTGGTTTCAAGTAAATAGAGACAATTTGTCAAATTCGGGCCAATTTATCGCTTTTTCAAATTGTTCAGAGTTAGAAATTTTAGGACGAGTGGGAAACAGAATTAGCAAAATATAAAATTAGAGGACAACAATTAAGCATTTTGGATAAAGATGACAATAAAAATAAAAAAGTAAAAAAGATAAAGGAAAATATGAGTCATAATATGTATAATAATGGGTGAAGGAATCAAAAACCAGGGCGCCAATTGTTAAATGCAATTAGTCAGCTGTTAGAAAACACACAGACACGACAGAATGAAAACAATCCGCAAACACCAGCTCTTTTATATGACGCGGAAGAAAGTAGTCAGTTAGGCGAAAATAAAGCTTTTAAATCAGGAAATAAAAGTCAAAATAAAAACAATGACAACAGAAAACAAAATGCAAATAAGCAGAAAGGAGGTCATGTCAGCCCATTACATGCTACAATTGTGGGGAGATATGTCATTTTCGACGTGATTGTTGGCATACTATAGATCAGGGAAACGCATACGGTGGCTATTGAAGGTGAAAAGTAGTCAACGAAACCATATACCGCTCTAATATCTACACACGAACACAAATGACACGTACGAAACAAGCTTTCACTTATACATTGGTGAGAAATTTATAAAAACAGTAAAAGAACTTGACTATGAAATTAAGAAAGCAATAAATGATACTTTAATGGTCGCGAATGGCAAAAAAATTAAAAAAGTAGGTCAGGTATTAATTCCAGTTGAAACAGGCCATACGAAAAAACATTTATTATTTAGGCTTATACCAGATTTAAGATCGACAGGAATCATAGGTACCGATTTGATAGAAGGATTAGGTTTGGAAAAAAAATTTAAATTCGGATCGAAGATTAGCTTGCGAAACCATATGCGAGGAAATGAGACAGATTTGCTACCGTGCGAAGTCTCTTTTCCCGTTTCACCATATAGCCCATCCCAAGCCCCCCTTTCAGACATTGCAAGGAAATTCAGCCCCACCAGCACGCCGGCTGGCGAAGAGAGTACAGGAGGCATGGCTCCCTAAATCCTAAACTTTATGATGCGAGCAACGCAACACTAGCACGAACCAGCGTGGGTGTCGAGAGATGAGATAAGCAAGCTAGTCAAAATATATAGAGAAAGTAGGGGGAAAAATAAGGATATGAAGAAAATAAAGACTGAAAACAAAATAAACACGAGTTTGCATACGAAAAATAAAGATATAACATTAGCAAAAATATTTAAAGGTCCATTATACTGTGATAAAGAGAAAAAGGATTCTAAAATGAAGACAATTATTGATAAAACATAGGATAAAAATGATTCGATAATAGAACAATTACTTGAGATTAGAAAAAGTAATTTTACAAATAATGCGATAATAAATAATATTACACTCGTGAAAGTGGAAAGAAAGAAAAATGTAGAATTTTTCGAGGAAATTGCTGACGGAATAGTAGAATTGAATGGAGCTCAACAAGTGCAATTAGAAAACTTGATTAAAAGAAAAGTAATAGATCAGGGAATAGAAATGAAGCCGACACACTTATCTAGCCATAAAATAGATGTCCAGGGTCACGAGTCAATTGAGCACAGATGTTATTATGTATCACCAAAAATAAGAGAATTTATGTATAAGGAAGTAGAAAGTTAATAAAATAACTGAAAAATATTTATACCCAATTCCTATAATGTCAGAAATATTGGATGCACTGAGATCAGGAATATACATGTCGAAAATAGATCCTCGTTCAGCATATCATCAGATACCGTTGGACGAGGAATCTAACCCGATAACAGCGTTTATAGTCCCAGGCAAATTGCTAGAATTAAAACCATATGTATTTTGTTACCTCGATGACATAGTGACAGTGTCTTTAGATTTTCCAAGACCAAAGACAGTAAAACAAATTCAAAGTTTAATAGGAATAGCATCATGGTATAGAAAATTGACTCGGAAATTTGCAGAGATAATAGAACCTCTGCAAAAATTTGTAAAGAAAGAAATAAAGTGGGAATGGACCGACAAACAAGAGCAGGCATTTTCGACACTAAAAAATGTATTGGCATCAGCACGGATTTTAGCATGCCCTGATTTTGGAAGCTCATTTCAACTTGAAACCGATGCTGGTGATACAGAATTAGGAGCCGTATTAACACAATAATGAACGGCGAAAATTGTGTCATAGTTTTTGCAAGTAGAGGTTTAAATGTGACAGAACGTAAATAATCAGCTTCAGAAAATTAGTGCTTAACCGAAGTCTGAGCAATTAGAATGTTTAGTCTATATTTGGAGGTTTATTCTTTTAAAGTAATGACTGACCATATTGCCTAAAAAGTTGCTGCATAATTTAAAAAATCCAACAGGTAGATTAGCAAGACGGGCTCTAGAATTACTAGAATACGATTACGAGATTGTTTATAGAAATTTAAGTTTAAACCATGACCCAGACGCGTTATCAAGATTAAATGAAAATTAAATGAAAGTTTCAAGTATTTTAGCTAATGTTATGGAACCCGAAGAAAAATATTTTAAAGAAATTGAGGATAATTAGCATAAAATTAAAATGTTACCAGTTAAAAATGAGCCAGAAGAAAATTCAAACTAGAGAATACGCGAAAATCAATTATATTTCTATAGACCCGACCCTTTAAAATCAAGCTTAGCTTTGGAAAGCAACCCGTGAAAATGGACAATACAGAAAGAGCTTAGAGAACAGGTTTTAATTGAGAATCACGACAATAAACAAGCAGGTCATTTAGGTATGAAATAAACTTATGCACAAATTTCTGAAAATTATGTGTGGCCCGGAATGTACTCTGAAACATTAAAATACGAAAGTAAATAATCAGATAGGTTTAATGGGAAAAAGAATAACTGAGGAACCATGAACAGTGGTAGCATCAGACATGATGGATCCGTTACCAATGAGAAGGTCGAGAAATCAATATATTCTAGTATTTGTTGATATGTTTGCTTAATGGGTACAAATAATTTCAGTTAAAAATGAATTAGCATTGACAATTGAAAAAGAATTTCATAAACGTATAATTTGAAAATGGGGAACAAATAGAATTTTATCCATAGATAACGGCGAAGAATACATAAGCAAACCAATAATAAACTTAACAAAAACATCTGGAATAAGACATTCGAAAACTCCTAAATATCATGCGCAAGCAAATCTAACTCACAGATGCAATAGATCAATCAAAACGGCAATAAAAGCGTATTTAGAGAAAGATCACAAGTCATGGGACGAAAATTGAGATGATTTACAATTTGCCTTAAATACAAGTAAACATTCATCGACGGGTTTCGCTCCAGCTTTTTTAAATTTAGGAAGAGTAATACAACCAAGACAAGCATTAAATAAAGATTTAGAGGATAAAAATGAAATCGAATTCCACGAATCAGAACAATGGGCAGATAAGATGCGAAAATTAAAAATAATTAGAGAAAAAGTGGTAAAAAAATTAAATAAAGCGGACGAAACACAATGAAAATGCTATAATTTAAGACGTAGACCGATAACTTTCGAAATTGGCGAACAAGCCTTAAAAAGTGATAAAACCTTATCCGATGAAGAAGTAATAGCTGAAAATTCAACAAACATTTTGAAGAACCATTCTTTATTAAAGCAAAAATTTCACCAACCATTTACGGAATAAAAACAAAAAATGGCAGATCATTAGGTCATTGGAATGTTAAAGATATTAAGAAATATATCGTTAAAAAATGAATTAGAATTTTTTCTTCTGGAATGGCATGCATGTGCGCAGAGTTGAATTTTACACTCTTGAAAACAACAAAAAACTTAACCCAAACACGTACAAGACAAAAACAACAAAAAGACGTAGGAAAATATCTAATTTCAGGAAAATGGACAAAAGACATATTATAATGTAAGGACTGCCTCCTTGACCTTGTAGGTGAGGAACTATGACACCACTATTGCAAGAAGTGGGTGGAGTTATTACAACCCCCGCTCAACGAAACCTCAGAAGAAAAGACTGAAAGACAAAATGCAGACGTAAAAAAGCGGAAGTAGATAAAGAAATGCACCGGGCGATTAAGAAAATACGAGAGGAAGAGTGCAAGAAAGAGGACTTCCGTTACCGGCATGAAAGTGTTAGGTAGCGGTAATTGAGTGGTGCTAATTGTAGTGAATCTGCAGTGGAATTTGAAGTGAGTTGATGGAAGGAGTGTGTTAAAGGGTTTCATCAGTGAGAGTTGGTACGTTAAAAAGAATTAAAGTGAAGAGTTGTGTGACGTTTTTGGAGTTTGACACTATTTTGGGTAGGCTAAGACGTTAGGTTGTTTAGCGTGAGGAGCAGGGTGGGAAGACAGGTGCAACCGAGTAGCAGCGACAGGGAGGGATAGGAAGAGAGCAGCACGGAACAAGGTACGATTAGCAGGGTGAGGTAGCGCCGTGGAGACAGAAGCTACGCAAGTTACGTAAGGCGATACGGACAGAGGTTGCTTCCAATCGTTTCGATAGATTCAGACGAGGAAGTATTCTGCACGCTGAAAAGTGAGACAAAAAAGAGTGGTCAATTTAGGAAAACAGTAGAGAGAAAGAGGTTGAGGGCGGATAGTTTTGGCTCAATCGAACCATTCATAAATAGGAAGAGATATAGTACGGAAAGAGGAAGTAAAAAAGACAAGGTAAAAGTAGGACCCACACTAAAAACCCCGAAAATGATCAGAACACCGCCGGAAAAAGATCAAAACAGAGCGGTGGAGAAAGACAAGGAGGAAGACAAAGACAATGTTGAAAAGCTAAAGCAAGAAGAATTGCAGGAAATGATAATACAGGTAATACAGATGAACGAGAAAAGGCAGAAAGAAAGAGGAGAGGAAATAAAACCAGAGATTAGGAAAGAAATGACCGAACTTAGAGAAGAGATGCGAAAATGGGAAGAAGGTAGGGAAAATTTGGAAAAAATGATGCAAGTTTTAGAACAAAGATTAAAAAACCAGGATGAGCATAATAAAAAGGTAGCATAGTTCGAAGATAGGACAGGGAAGATTGAAAAATCAAACCGGGAGTTGGGTGAAGGGGAGAGTGGGAATATCAAAAAAGAAAGTCTAAGGAAAATAAAAAGAAGATTAGAAAGGAAAGAAAGAGATGAAAGAAAGAAAAACATAGTGATAAAGGGTCTAAGATTAGAAGGGAAGGAAATTGAGGGAAGAAGTGAATGATGTGCTAAAAAAAATAGATGCTAAAGTAGAGATAGAGGAAATACGAAGTGTAGGAAAGAAAACACGAAGAGAAGAAAAAATGGTACTAGTGAAACTAAAGAAATGGGAACATGAGAGGAAAGTGATGACAAAGAAGAGATTGTTATATGGAAGCACGACGAGAATAGAGGATGATTTGACATGGGTACAAAGGAATATGCAGTACAATTTAAGGCAAATAGCGGAAGAGGAAAGACGTAAAGGAAAAAGAGCGTAAGTTAAGTATGGGAGAATGCACATAGAGATAGGAAAATAGGAAATAATAAGGAACAAAAAGAGACGAGAAAAGAAAGTAGGGAAGAATGGAGGACATGTTACTGAAATATAGCAGGATTGGAGAGAAAGGATAGGGATTTTATGAGAAATTTGGCCAGTAGGATGTAGTAGTAATGATGGAGACGTGTCTAGATAAGAAGGGATGGGAAAGAGTAAGGGGAAGGTTGCCAGGAGGTTACAAATGGCAAGTTCTAAATGCAAAGAGGAAAAATAAACAAGGCAGAGCAATGGGAGAAATAGTGATGGGAGGAAGGAACGAATGTACAAGAGGGAAGGATAAGAAAGGGTGGAAAGAGCAAAAAGAAGAAATAATAGTAGAAGAGGTAAATATGGGAGGAGAGAAGTGGAAGATAGTGGGGGTTTATGTGAACGGGGATATGCAGGAGATCTATTCCAAGTCCATCTTCTTGCTTTTGCCAGGTGCCCCATCGCATGAGCCGGCCTAGCAGTTATCACAACTTGTAGGAGTTCGTCATAAAGCATTAATCCTATCGTCCTCATTGCTTCATCCGTAACCCTGAACGCTAGCATTTGTAATGGTCACAGCCTGTCTCGCATCGTTTGAAGTTTCACCAGTTGCTACCAAACATAGGCCGCGTATGAGAGCGTTCGATTAAGAACAGCGCTCTCTAGATGCATTGCCCAGTTCAATTTGCTCTCTAGGATTACTCCCAGATATTGAGACGAGTCTGAAATCGTCAGCCTTCCTCCACGAAATGCAGGGGCGCTAACTTTCGACATTTTGTACTTTTTCGTGAAAATGACCAGGCTGGTATTTCCTGAATTTACCCGGAACCCTGAGCTGCCGTACTAGAGCTTCACGATGCGTAGCGCCGAAACACAGTCGCACAGTGAGCTTTTTTGAAAAATTCACTTTCGAAACCTTATATTTTTGGAAGAATCCACTAAAATGGGCGTTATTGGAGCGAAATTGAAGCCAACTAAATAGAAAATAAGAAAAAATTATAGAGCGAAGTTTTTATGGATTTCTCAACCTGAAAATGCGAAAAAAGACCGTCATTTTTTGACGAAACTACAAAATTACACTAGAACTACAGAGAAAGAAGTTCTGTTTAGTGCAAACCGTCATATTTTATAGATTTTTCGAAGCTGAATATAAAGCTGCCAGAAAAAATAGCGCAGCTATTTCTTATCTGAGAATAATGTCGTTAAATAAGAAAAAACCAATATGGAGAGACACAAGTCAGAAAGATGATAGTAGCTTAACAAAATGTATTATGTTTAGGTTTTTAGGGTCGTTGAAGCTAAATCTGACGTCAGAGTAACTAAATGAAGAATAGAGGATCCAATATGACAGAACGATAGTTTGGAAAAATTCAAGAAAATTAACAAAATTGTCCATATTCACGTTTCCGAGGGCTCTGAATCCAAACCTGACGTCAGAATTTCGGAATAAAAAATTACTGATCGAGTATGGAGGAACAAAAATTGATAAAATTCTGGCAACTTCACAAAATAGGTCATAGTTACGTTTTCGAGGTCGCTGGATATAAATCTGATATTAAAATTTCAAAATCAAAAACTAACAGTGAGGGGTCGGATTCGGTAAAACAGTAATATTTAAAAAATTCATTTGTTTAATTATTTCGTGAAGTTTGTCGTCAAAGATTATGTTCCCGGTATCAATATTATGTTCGAAACAATTATACTTTGTTTAAATTATTTTTTCTAAATTTTCTTCGGCCATATTGGATCCGCTATTCTTTATTTTGTAATTCTGACGTCAGATTTGGATTCAACAACCTTAAAAACCTAAACATAATGAACTTCGTTGCTATACCATAATGTTTCCGACTTGTGTCTCCGGATATTCGATTTTTCACATTTATACGCATTTTTCGCGGAAAGGAAATACCCTGGACTATTTTTCCTGTAAGTTTTCAATTCAGCATTAAAAAATCTATAAAATATGAGATCTTGCGCTGAACAAAACTTTATTCGTCGTGGTTGTGGCACACTTTTGTAATTTTTGTCAAAAAATGAAGGTCTTTGCTCGCATTTTACAGGTTGGGAAGTTCAGGAAAATTGTTTTCTCTATAGTTTTCTATTCGATGTGCATTTAATAAGCTTCAATATTGCTCGAAGAACGTCCATGTTGGACATTTTCATCGAGATATATTAGGTTTTGAAAGTCATTTTGCAAAATAGCCCACTGTGAACCGTAGCGGAATGCATTTTTAACTAAAATTAGGTAAATTTTCAGCATATGAGTAACGGTTTAAATAGTTTGAATAGTTAGCAGTTCAGAAGATAGGTAAGTCATTTATCAGATTTGGTCATTATAATTTCGTTATCATAATTAAATAATATCCCCACGTAATAAAGAGCAGCCGATAAGAATCAGAATTATTGTCAAAGATAAACTTTTTGAATTATTATCATGCTTCCATATTTAAAATTTTTTCAAATCACAAATATTCATTTATCTCTTCCAAAATACCATCCATAACGACAACTACCCCGAGGCTCAAACTTTGTGGAAAGTGCCGTAGCTCACATCATTTGTTGGAAAACGACTTCTATAAAAGCATATACTTTTGAACAAAGCTTCATCTATTTTCTTTATAATATTTCAGTAAAAATATTCGTAGCGCTTAGGGTCATGGAGAATGCATTAAACATTTTGATCAGCAACCAAATCCTTTCTCCCAGATTAACCCTACTTACGAGACCATTAGAACGTATCTTGGAAGCCTATAGGAAACAAATTCTTTTTGTGTTCGAATCTTACTAGAAACCGTCGGATGATCTGCAAAATCTTTTCTCATATTCAAAAAGTTTCAGATCAAGAGACCGATTTTTATCAACGAGCTGCGTTAAAAAATTGGCAGAAATTGCTAAGTTCATTTTAAACTAACGCGCTCGAGGTAATGGCATTTTTTTCCTTTAAATGAATTGTGCAATGTAAATATAATCTAAGAAGGACAATTCAAGCACCTAAGCCTTATGAGATAACGACAAGGATACAGTATAGACACGCTAATGAAGCACCAAACTAGTCATTCGATACAGTGCTAACTAAATTTCATATGAACAAAACTATTCGTTTTTTCTACTGATTCAAAAACATGGGGATCGTTTACACTCTCGTCTTTATCTTGGCAGTCATCTTCAATTTGATTAGTAGATATAGCACTTTAATGTGTACTTATTATAATTATAAAGAAGTTTCTAAGCTGTTCACGTAGATAAAAGAATGACTTTGAATAAAAGCATCGTCTTCTTCCTTGTTCATTTTTTTTTGAACAACTGAAGTATGTTTACAACATGAACAGAATTATTTAACCGTAAGACTAGGTACAGTTTTTTCCAAAAGGATAATGTTTGCTACAAAAATATTATTTCTTAAACAGATGAAATGCCTTTTAACATTAGCTAAAAGATATAATTCGATTTGAGCCATGAAGCATCCACCTGAAATAAAAAGAAATTTCTCTGAGTGTTCCGCAAATAACAATTTGTCTGACATAATCCGAGTCTATCTCAATTGCTATTCTTTTCCAAACTTTAGTTAATTTTGTCAGATTTGAACACGAATTGATTCTGCTGAAGTTCAGAATGTACGTGTCATAAAAATTGAGTTCAATAAACAAACCGTATTAATACAGAATTTTTTTGAATTTCAGAACTAGAGATCATATTGAATTGAAGTAGAAGGAAAAGTTTGTCCACCCGTGTTCGAATTTTGATTACATAAATAATTAAATGAATAGTCTTATCATTTATTGAGGAACTATTTCACAGAATTTCAAAAGTTAGATTTTTTGCTCTTACAAAAATTTAAATTTGAATTTTCCATCACCGTCGACATCAAGAAAGTTTAGGCTGGACCCATGTGGCAGCCTGCCTTCCAAATTGCACGGTTATGTTTTTTCGTACAGAACTTCTTGCAAATTCGAAATTATTCCACATTAGGAGGAAATATGCGCGTTGGCTCAGGTACAGATTTGATCCTATTCAGAAATAATTGGTTAATGCTAAATCTCTAGTTATCAATCATTGATCCAAAAGATTGTCTAATCCACAATGGAAAAGCAGTTGAAGCTGCCTTACTACTGATTTCTATCGCAAAATTTCTCCTGGCTGATAAAGTTACATTTGTACTCCTACAACCTATAAGACGCCTAATCGTCTCAAGCGTATGACTAATATTCCTGGTGGAACTGAAAATTGTCGGACTGCCAGCGCTATGAATTTGACCAGAATATCTCGCTTTTTCTCACACATATTCCGGACGTCAACAGATCAAATGTGACTGACATGTCAGATGATGAAACAAGAAATAAAAGGATGGTTCCAGAATAATAATCCCTGAACATTGATAGTTTTTTGGAACATGTTTCGCCGTAAGGTTGCATGTATTCTCCCAGATGAGAAAGTGGTGGGGGCCGAAAAGTCCCACGTTCTGGAGACACTGTCTTGCATGCCTTCAGGAGACAACATTTTTTTTGTGTTTGAATCTTACTAGAAGCCGACGGAAGATCTTAACAATATTTCAAAAAGTTTCAGATCAAGATTCAGAGTTTTATCAAAGCGCTCATGACAAAAATTTCTTAGTATATTTGAATCTAACCCGAAGCAAGGTAATGGAATTTTTTCCTTGAAATAAATTGTGCAACGTAAATATGATCTCAGTACGACAATCCTAGCACCCAAGATATATGAGATAGCGATAAGGATACTGTATATATATACGCTGAAGAAGCACTGAACTATTCCATTGATACAGTGTTAAATAAATTTCTTATGAATAAAATTATTCTTTTTTTTCACTAATTCAACAACATGGGGATCATTCATACTCTGGTCTTCATCTTGGCGGTCATCTTTGACTTTATTGGTGAATATAGCACTGTAATGTGTACAACATATATTCTTGAAAACGCTTTTGGGCTGCTCACGCAGAAGAAATGATGACTTGAACAAAAGCATCATCCTGTTGCTTATTTTGGTTTGAACAACTAGAGTATTTTCTCTACACGTACAGAATTATTTGACTGTGAGATTAAGTAAAGTTTTTTCAAAAAGGATCATGTTTCCTGGAAAAAAATTCTCTGTCAAACAAATGAGATTCCGTCTAACCTTAACTGTAAGACGAAATTCCATTTGTGTCATGAAGCAGCTTCCTGAAACAGTAAATTTCTCTGAGTATTCCACAAATAACAATTTGTCCGACGTGATCCCAGTCTATCCCAATTACTATTCTTTTCCAAAATCTAGTTGATTTCGTCAGACATGGAAAGGAATTCATTTGCCAGGAATTCAAAATATATGTTCCATAAAGAATGAAATTCAAAAAATATGCCCTATGATGACGACATTTTTCCGAATATCAGAACCAGAGATTATACTGAATTAAAGTATCAGGGGAAGTTTGTTCACCTTTTTCCGAATCGTGCTTACATTGATAGTTAAATGAATGGACCTAGCATTTCTTCTGGTACTATTTTACATAATATCAAATATTAAATTGTTCACTTTTTTCAAAATTCAGATTAGAATTTTCTATCACCGTCGAAATCAGAAAAGCTTAGGCTGGACTAATGTGGCAGCCTGCCTTTCAAATCGTAAGGTTATGTTTCTTAGCACAGAATTTTTTGCAAATCCAAAATAATTCCACATCAGTAAGAGATGTTCACGTTGGCTCCGATACAGATTTTATCCTATTTCCAAATAATTGGATAATACTGAACCTATAGTTATCAATAATTGATACAAGAGGTTTTTTAATGCACAATGGATAGGCAGTCGACGTTGCATAACTACTAATTTCTACCGCGAAATTTCTCCTGGCTGATAAATTTACATTTGTACTCCTACAACATATAAGGCTTGAATATATAAGTTGAATTGTGTTAAACATATGATTTATATGCGTGAAGGAACTAAAATTGTAGGTCTGCCAGTGATATGAAGTTGACCAGAATATCTCGTTTTTTCTCACACATATTCCGGTCGTCAGCGGATCAAAGTTGACTGACGTGTCAGATTACAAAACAGAGAATAAAAGGATGGTTTTGAATAGGAATCCCTTAATATTGCGATACCAGATTTCAATCAGCTTTTCAGAAAAATCGTCCTTGAATGAGCTAAACCTTGCCGCGCAATCTTGCATGATACACCTACATCCCTGGAAAAATAATCTTTTTTTCTTGCAGATTTCAGTTCACAGTTTTAGTTTTTACCTGATGGCCAGCCCATTCCTGGTGTTCCTCGTCCCGAATATTCTTTATCAGATAGACTTCTTTACCCTTGCGGTTCTCTTCTTCCAGCCAGACCTTATTCTCCGGCCAGGTCTCCTTCTCCTGCCGGGCCTTCTCTTCGTGCCAGATCCACATCTCCTTCTGTCAGGTTCATGACTCCACCTACCAAGATTGATTCTTCTTTTGGACTTCAATATGAACTGGAACAACTTAAATTTATTCGGATTACTGCCTTATATCATCCGCGCTGGGTATTCGAACTTCGAAGATATACTTTTCCTGCGGATAAGCCAATTTTTGTACGTGAAGCTCGCGATGGATATGTGCCCGTGCCAGTCCAAGAACAAATTGTGTTATCAACAGCCAATGGCGATGTCTTTGCAATCTTGAAGACGCCTAGTTCTCTTACTGGAATATGTGCAACTAAGGGCCGCCGGAGAGGTAGAGGAAGGGCAAAAATAAACATGGAAAGTGGCATGATTACCCTATTGACAGCAAATGAAATTGATGAAATTCCAGTAGGCCTCAACAGAAAAATCATACGTCGGTTTGAAGTATGTCGTGTAATCGACATTCTGCCACAACAATAACTCATTTCTGAAAAATGTGAAACTGAACACTGGGAAATACACACTTTGTAATTGACTTTCCATAAATACACGCACACAACACGGAGTTATCTATCACATACATGTGACACTCTTTTTAGGCCTTAATTTAAAATAAAACTTTTCATCACGCGTGTGAATTTGGTAATATTTTATTCTGCTAGTTTTACAAATTACTCAATCAGCATCACAACAAGAGACAGAAAGTCTTTTGATATTTTCGGGAAACATCACTTTTTTAGGACAGAACTTTTTCAAAATCCAAAATAATTCCGCAACGGTAGAAAATTGGTGCGTTGGTTCGGCTACGGGTTTCCTCATGTTTCGAAATAATTGGAAAACACTAAATCCCAAGCTATCACTTTTTCATCCACAATAGTGTCAAATGCATATTGGAAGGACCCAATCCTAGTGGTAAGCCATATACAATATAATAAAATCGATACAGACAAGAAAACTAGAAAATTCGGTACTCCTTGGCTGAATAATAAATAATGAATGTCAGAATAAAAAAAAAACGCCAAAAAGGATAAAATTTACTTTAAATTGGCTACAAGAAAAAAAATAATAATGAATTATAAAAGAAGGTAAGCAAATAAAGCAAATCATGTACAAAAGTTACCCAGGTAACTTTATTGTGTCTGGAGAAAAATGTACAAAAGTAGAAAATTATAAAGGAAAGGAATATAAAACGGAAAGGTCAAAAATGGACATTGAGGGGGAGGGGGAAAAGAAGGTGGAAAGGTATAGATAGGAAGGTAGTGTCGGGAATGCTAAAGGGGAGACTTGAGACAGTTTGCCTTCGTCACCCCCTCCCTTCCACATCCGAAGAGGAATTGGAGGGTGTTGGAATCAATATGGTCGGGAGGGGAAAGTTGTAGATCTAGAAGGGAAGGCACTTCGTGGGAACTTCTACTAGAGGAGGTCGAAGGTGGAAAATGGAGCCGATGGGCTTGTTGAGGAAGCGAGAAGGAAGGTTTGGGAGGGATTCAAGAGCGGTTCCTAGGGGTGCATGTAGGGGCATTTCGAGAAAAGCAAAAGGAATGATTTGGGAAGTGTCAGCAGAAGGCGTCCAGGCACAGGTTCAGTCTGGGTGCTTTGGTCCTCTTGACGGACGAGGGTTTTGGTGCTCATGGCCTGGTCTCGGGGCTGGAGGCAGTTCCTCAGCACCAGGTCGTAAGTGGTCCCCAACCGCTTCAGGTACTCCGCCTCTGAGGGAATTTCGTGTAGGGTTGCCGTTTAGCAGACTTTTTGGGCCGCCCTCCGTGCTTCCAGGGCCCCCTGAAAAGCCGTAAAGGAGCTCAGTTGATCTTTTTCCGTGGCTATGATGAAATTTCGGAACCTTTCTAGGTGCTCGCAACCATCGGGGGCTCTGTCACCGAACATTTTTTTTTAGATTTGTGTGTCGAAAAGGGGCGATGGTTAGGGTTTGTCGATTGGGTGCGGTATCGAAGGTTTCAAATCTTCTATATGGGCTTTGCTCATGAGTTTTTGGGTTAGGTCACTAAGTTCATAAACAGTGGGAGATAGCACCTTTGAAATTCTACAGGGGCCGCGATAACGGGGGCATAGCTTCGCCGAGATATTTTTTATTTTTGATGACGAAATTAGAGAACGAGAAAAAACTAGATTTCCTTTGTCAAATTTAATTTTCTTGCGCCTGAGGTTATCATATCTGGACTGCTTCGCGAAGGCATTGTTCAAATTTGAAATCACCCAGTCGTACATGGATTGAATCTTTTTCATTCTTTCGTTCCAGGACTCTGGGTTCCGGGGTTCTGTCCTGGAACTAGCCTTGACTTGCTTCCTAAGGGAATTTGTCGGCAAGGGGTCTCTACCTGTGTTTAGAAAAGCGGGGGACGTTTTAAGATATGTATGGAATGCGGGATTATATGCAAACCGAAACTCCGAAAGGTGTTGGTCCCAAGTGCCATGATCCTTATTAATGTAAGAAATGATCATGGTCTTCAAGATCCTATTTACTCTTTCTGCTGGGTTCGCTTTGGGATGGTAGGAAGGGCTGGTAGTGTGGAAAATATTAAACTCCTGAGTTAATTGAAGGAGGGTTTTATTAACGAATTCCGTCCCATTATTGGTAACAAGTACTTGGGGTGCTCCCCAGCGATTGATGACATTCTCACGAAATGCGTACTCAATCTTCTTACCCCTATTCGTGCGTACTCCCACCCACTTCGTGAATTGGTCCTGAATCACTAGGATGTACTGGAATCCAGATTTACTTCTGGGAAGGAGTCTTATAATGTCTGCCGCTACTACGACCCATGGTTCTTCTACCAAGCGGTGTCACATCAACGTTACAGGTGGCCTCTGCTCGACTTAACACATTTGGCAGGTTGTACAACTATTTATGTACCTTTTCACATCCCTGTAGAAGCCGGGCCAATAATACCTTTGCGAGACTAACGCATAGGTCTTCTGAGTCCCTAGATGGCCGGCTTGTGGTTCATCATGGGCTTACATTGAAACGGAATCTTTTTCTGTGTCGGTAGGGACTAACTTCCAATCGTCAATATCGTCAACAAAATCAGTCACTATAGTGTTCGGTCGGTAATGATACAACCTATTGTCTTCAATTTTCCAGGTAGGGAATCTATCTGGAAAATCAGACACGGCTTGAAATCATCTGGTGTACCAGGTCGGGACTAGATCTTCAATTATATTTATTTACTCGGTCGAAAGAGATTCAAACATTCGGGAGAGAGCATCCGGAACGTGCTGGGAGAAGCTTTTCCTGTGGAGTATGTCAAAGTTATATTTGGAAAAAGATAGCGACCATCTTGCCAGTCTTGCGGTAGGATTCTTTAAATTGTGCAACCACCGAAGGCTACAATGGTCCGTTATCACCGTAAATTTATATCCCTCTAAGTAGGGTCCAAACTTCTGGATGGCCCATACGAAGGCGATACATTCCTTTTCGATGTTTGTGAATTTAACCTCCGCATCGATCAATACTCGACTGGCATACGATATGACGTGCTCCACACCATCCACACTCTGCGTAAGAACGGCTCCTAATTCGGTATTACTCGCGTTTTTCTGTAGTACGAAGGGAATGTCGAAATTGAGACAGGTTAGAATAGGGCTTGGGACAGGCAACATTCAATCTCCTCGAAGGTAGATTCAAGGGAAAGCTAATGTCGGGTAATTTGGGAGAAATCTGCGGTACCAATTGGATAAGCCAAGAAACCTACGAAGATCCTTGACGCTGCAAGGGACAGGATATTTAAGGATAGGGTTGATCATATCGGGGTCCGTTTGCAGACCATTCTCGTTTAATAAAAAGCGCAAATAATGGACCTGGGGACAACAGAATTCACATTTATCTAAGTTAATTTGTCATCTAGATAGGCAAACGCATGTGGTTCCATTCCAGGTCCAATCAACCTATCTAGTAAGCGCTGAAATGTCACAGGGGCGTTGGTAAGGCCGAATGGCATACGCTTGAAATGAAATAGGCTACCTCCAGGAACTGTAAAGGCTGTTTTATCACGATTAGCTTCTCCAAGGGAAACTTCGTGGAAACCTTTATATAAGTCTAGCTGCGAAATATCCCGGGCACTACGCATTTTATCAAGGATACCTGTCATTTGAGGAAGGAGGTGAGCATCTTTCTTTGTAACCTCGTTGACTTTACGGAAGTCTAGACAGAAACGATAACTCTCATCGGGCCTAATTGCCATAACTACCGAAGACGACCAACCACTAGCTGACGACTCGATTTTGTCATGTGTGAACATTTTGTCTACTTCGGCGATTACTGCTTTCATGACTTTAGGGAATCTCAAATAATTCCTTTGCTTAATGGGAGGGTGGTTGCCTACGTCAATTGTATGTTCTATTAAGTCTGTTAGTCCGGGTTTTCCAGTAGGTTTTGGTAGTTCGCGTTTTATGAAGTCTGTAAGCAAATTAGTTTCTTTTATTGAAAGTTCCGTTAGTCCGCAACAATTTTCAGAGGGATTTTCCTCTATCTCAAAATGATATACCTGGTTTGGGTTATTCTTGAAATTCCAAGTCTGCTTGTAAAAATCTACGTTGAATTTGAATATTTTGCCAAAATCTAGGCCTATCGCGAAAGGGACAGGTAGTGAATTTGAAATCCTGGATACTAAGAGCTGTGTATGACCGTGAAGTTCGACTGGTGCAATGATTTCATGAGGAACTAACTCTATCTAGCTATTGGCAACCTGAAGGCGACCTTCTCTATTAATTGTTTTTAGATTTAAGTTTTTAATTAATTTCAAGCTGACTGGTGTCAGTTTGCGTGACTCTCTTAGCAGATGTCAATCTTCTGGTCTTTAAATTATAACCAAAAACTATGAGCTGATCACATTATGAGAGGTCTGGTAGGGAAGATAACTACGGGAAACTGAAGAAGGTTCTAGGCCAGGGCTCACCACTTTCAGCAGGTGCTGACTGACATGACAAGTGCATGAGTGCCACCAATTTTATTCTGTAATTTTTTTCTCCGGTTTGCAGGAATCCTGGAAAGGGTTACAGTCACGGCAGTAGTTAAAGGAAGGTCTGCTTCTATAATAACAAGTTTATTATCAAGGCTAAAAATGGTTATGACTCTTCCGGAAGGAGTGTAAGCTCCCATAAAGTTAGTAAAATCTACCTCGTTACTTAAATATTCAATTTCGACTAATTTAATTATTGTACTACTTTCAAATTTCTTTTTCTTTACTTCACTCTTCAAATTTGCAGGATTGCAAGGTTTCTGTTTGGGAGGTTTTGCGGTACGAGAATTTGTTTTCGGGTTAGTCCGGGGCTTGGGCTTGCCTTATGCCCTAGGGTTGTTTTCTTTTTCCCTGGTTAGATACATTTGGTTAACTGGCTCATCGGACCCAAGTAACTCTGTATCCTCTTCTAAGTACGCAAGTTTTTCTCGGGGGTTGTCAGATCGCTTACTTGACTTCCGGTAGCAAAAGTCCTTGTAAGCTAGATCGAGAAGCAGGGATCGTTCGGGAACAGGAGGGGGTTCATAACTCCGAGCCACGCGATAACTTTTCTCAGCCTCATTGGCCAGAGTCTCTAAATGGAGTAGGTTCTCAATATCGCCACGAAAGATAGCTAAATGCAACTTAGGCAGTGAATTCCTTTGTGCATAGATAACCTCTTCCGCCTCGGGCATTCGGGGTCTCAATTTGTCAAACATGGCCCTCATGCATGTCAGATAGTCGGAAACGGATTCTTTTCCGCCTTGAGTCCTGAGATGGATCTCTTGTCTGATCTCGAATTGGAAATCCGAATCCCCAAACCTAACCCTGAAGGCTTTGGCAAACTGGTCAAATATTCGCAATAAATGTTTCGAACCCCTGAACCAGTTGAGGGCAATACCCTGTAAAAAGAAGGGAATCACCCGCAACAAGTTAGCGTCGCTGATTGGGACTAAATCTCGACCCTCCCCAATGCGCATCAAAAAAGCGTCCGGGTCATCGTTACGCGTGCCCGAATATTTTATATTCCACTTGCGCATAATTGCATAAGTATGCGCAGGGCTGGAAGGGAAAGGAGTGCGACCATATTATCGAGAAAGTGTTTGAGGATAAGGCTGAGAGACGAAGGGATTGTTATCTTTCTCGCATTCGTACGTGTGGAAAGAGTCGAAAGGGAAAGTGTCAAATTCGTCTCGACGAGATCGGTGAGAATCCTGAAAACAAGAACGCTGTTACTCGACATTAACATGCGAGCGCCGTGGGTCCATTGTGCTTGAACCACGAGAATAAGGGTTATACTCTGAGTTAGTGAACGGGTCCACAAATCTGCTACAGCTCCGCTGTCTGGTGTTTGCAATACTCTCATTGATTTCGGGTTCATTTGTCCGCCCATGATTTAAACTACTGCCCGGAAGGTTGCCTAAGTCAACGCAAGAACCGTCAACGCGTACGTCCTCTTCAAACCTGCTATCGGGACTCCCGTTATGCAATTCTTCCTCTTCACTCCTACTTGTGACTCGACCACCACTGCTAGGCCCCGCCTGTCGTTTGTTCCGCTGGCCTTGGGAATAACCCTGTAGTTGGCCAGCTTCAATGAGATCGTCGAGCATGTGGAATTTTGTTGAATTGATTTCAGTTTGGGTCGCGATGCTAATTTTGTTTATTGTGTTGGTATCCGGCATTAAGGGGTTGCCGAGATTAGGATCTATCGAGTCAAGGCCTTCTTGAGAAGGGTTAATAGTGGATTCTAGGGCGCTCGCTTCCGACCGAATGGCTTTTAATAACCTCTCGCGCAAAACTGCAAATCTTCCGGTAATATAGAGACCCCTATTGCTGAGTTCAAGGGACAACCCTTCTTTATCTAAGTAATAAACCCATGAGACCGGATGTTTTTTATCTGTTATTTTGGTGTTGAGGGTTTAACTCGAGGCCCTAATTTACCGGTTATAGAATTTCAAAGGTATCTTGTTTTTTAAATTATGAAGGGAGATAGGAAATAATTTTGAATCACTCTAGATAAACTATATTCTCGAACAAAAGTCCTTCAGATAAGCGTTTCGAAATAAAGCGAATAATCGCAGCAATCAAGAACAGATCATTAACACTAATATCCACAATAATATAAAAACAAGTATCGAGGGCGATCGATAAATTTGTGAATACAGTGTAAATGTTTGGAGTGCCGGCCCTGAAACTCACTATCCCTACTATGTTTAGGTTTAAATTTACAAAATAATATTTTCAAATTTTAGGAAGGAAATTGTTTTTCAGAACTTCATGATTAATTAATTACGACCGTTGCCAAACCGGTTTACACTTAATAACCGCTAAATACTCTTTCTTAATTTCTTGAAGGGAATTGAATTTCAAAATGGGACAATGTTTTGAAATTTCATAAATGAAAATAAACTTCGAAATAAGAACAGGTTTTAAAATTTCAAATAAAAATAAATCTCGAAATTTCTAAACAAAAATAAATGTTAAAATTTCAAAATGAAATTTATTATTATTATTTATTTAAAATTCATCATCGGTTCAGGTAAATAAATCTTAGGGAGCGACAATGGGGAAGTATTATGAAATATTTTATAATTTCAAGGTAAAAGGCCAAATTTGGGACATTTTTGCTTTTGTTAGAAGAGTGCCCCCCACGTTGGGTGCCAAATTGTGACGCGACCATAAACGATAGACGACTTGGTCTGAAAGGAATTTGGAGGAATCCAAAAAGGCAACGGCTAGTTCAGTTCTCATATGACGGGCCTGGAGGTGTTAGCGAGCCAGACACCAGCACTCCAAAATCAAATATTTAAATACTATACATTACAAAGTTATATAAGTAATTCAGCCAAGGAGATAAACCAGGATATAATAATAAAAGAACTTGGCTGAACCACAATAGTGCAAAAAAAAATGAAAAAGACAAAATTTCACTTAATTAACTAAAGGAAAAGATATAATCAAAACCCTGGAGTGCCGTATAATGTTTGCTGGGCAAAGATTCTTCTTTTAAACGTATGAAATTCCTTTTAACCTTAACTGCAAGAGAAAATTCCATTTGTGGCATTAACCATCCTCCTGAAACAAGAGTAAATTTCTCTGAGAGTTCCGCAAATGAGAATTTGTCCAACGTAACGCGAGTCAATCACAATTTCTATTTTTTTCAAACTAGTTAATTTTGTAAGATATAAACACAAATTCATTCTGCAGAAACTCAGAATGTACGGGTCATAAAAAATGGTATTCAAAAAACGATCCCTATTACTTCAGAATTTTCCAGAATTTCTGAACCAGAGATTATATTGAATTAAAGTAGAAGGGGACATTTGACCAACATTGTCCGAATCTTGCTGACCTGAATATTTAAATAAATGGTCTTAACATTCCTTGAGGTACTATTTCACAAAATATAAAAAATGAGATTGTTTTACTTTCAAAAATTCATATTTGAATTTTCCATCACCGTCGAGATCCGAACATTTTAGGCAGGACCCATGTGGCATGTTGCCTTTCGAATTGTGAAGGTATGTTTATAGGTACAAAACTTTTTGAAAATTCAAAATTATTCCACATCAGTAGGAAATGATTTCCTTGGTACAGATACAGTTTTGATTCTTTTTAGAAATCATTGGATAATACTAAATATCGAGTTATCAATAATACATCCAAAAGGTTGTCTAATGCACAACGGGCAGGCATCCGAAGTTGCATAACTACTAATTTCTACCGCTAAATTTCTTCTGGCTGATAAAGTTACATTTGTACGCCTACAACATATAAGATGTCTTATTGTGTCAAACGTATGATTCATATACGTAGTGTAACTGAAAATTTCCGGACTGCCAGCGACATGAATTTGGTCAGAATATCTCGTTTTTTCTCACACATATTCCGGACGTCAACGGATCAAATGTGTTTGACATGTCAGATTACAAAACAGAGAACAAAAAGATGATTTCCGAATGGTAATCTCTGAATATTGCGGGACCAGTTTTTCAATACAATCGTCCCTTAATGATCTGAGCCTTGCCTCTAAATTTTGCATGATACACCTAAATTCTTGAAAAACCAATAATCTTCCTTCTTTCTTGCCGATTTGAGTTCACCGCTTGAGTTTTCACCAAATGGTGAGCCCATTCCTGCTATTTCTCGTCTTGAATCTTCTTCATCCGACAGACTTTTTTTGTCTGACAGGTATCTTCCTCCAGCCAGACCTTATTCTCCAGCCAGCTCTCCTTCTCCTGTCACGCCTCCTCTACGTGCCAGATCCAGATCTTCTTCTGGCTGGTTCATGGCTTCACCTACCAAGATTGATTCTTCTTTCCGGCATCAATATGAACTTGACAAACTTGAATTTATTTGGCTTACTTCCTTATGCCATCCGCGCTGGGTGTTTGAACCTCAAAGATACACTTTTCCTGTAAATAAGCGGATTTTTGTACGTGAAGATCCTAATGGATATGTGCCTATGCCAACCGAAGAACAAATTGTGTTATCAGCAGCCAGTGGTGATGTCTTTGCAATATTTGCGACGCCAAGTTCTCTTATTGGAATATCTTCATCTTGGGGCCACCTTAGTTGTAGAGGACGTGCGAAAATGATCATGGACAGCAGCAAGATTACCCCATTGACAGTAAATGAAATTCATGAAATTCCGGTAGGTCACAGTAGAGAACTCATGCGTCGTTTTGAAGTCAAGCGTCTAAACGACAGTCTGCCACACCAATAATTCAATTTAACAAAATGTAAGATTGAAAACTGAGAAATACACTCAACTTAACCGTCAATTTAAAATAAAGTGTTTGATCATGTATGTGAAGTTGACAATATTCCATTTTTCTAGTTTTAGGAATCATACAATCAGCATCACGGAAAAGCGACAACAATTGTTTCGTTCTTTTCGCGAAACACTCCCTTGAAAAAAAGGAAAAATAGCGAAAGTGTGCTACGCGCATGCATGCATCTTTGTGGTTATCTCAAAAGAGGTGTTCGATTTGGTCGATCAACAAGTAAACATTTTAGAAAGAAAACCACGTTTATACTAAAACGTTTAATTTTTGGTCCCTTGTACAATTTTGAATGATTCGATTGGTATTCTGGGACTTTGTGAAGCAGGTTAGAAAATAATAAATTTGACTTCTCTCATAATCTCTGTACCATTTTTCAGTTGAAGCAATTTCGATAATTTCTTAGTTAGAATTTAGTTAGGAGAACAACTTGCTTTAAGAAGTTCATGAATATAAAATAAATTAAAAAAGTCTTGCTAATTATTATGGGTACAGGTTATTTCAAACTTATGATAATTTCTATGCTTCATTTTCATTAATGAAAGCTTTTACCTTGTTTGCAGGTGCATTTCACGTGTTTCACGTGCAAAAGTTCTGAAATCTCAAACAAACTTCTAAGATAATTTTTGTGGCTCATAAAAGTTATTTTGAAAATATGATTCTCTAGCGCAAACAAATTAAAAACTCATAAAAAGTAAGGACCTTGTTAGAAGTTCTAGATAGAGCCTGGCTAAAATAGCGTTACAGAACTAGTCTGGCCCTCCCTATTTTCCCCGATCAGCGCCCGATCAGAAATGGGGAAAAATAGCCGGGCCCTTCCAAATCCCGATCGCAATTTCTACATGGGGAGCTGTCTATAAACTCGTTACCAATTTTGGGCTCTTTTTGATCCCCACCGATCTCCATCGTTGTCGACCGTAGCCACCCCCCGAAAGTAACATAGTCATTCGCTAAACACGGACTTAACGTTTATTCCGCGTTTTTTTCGCGTTTCTAGTGGGTTCAGTTGCCAACATGCTTACAGCCCTACGTGGCCGTATGGAACCGTGAGCTGCAAATCAATAACAATTAAAAATATTGAAATATCAGACTAAGAAGATTAGTTACCTACCAAAAGACGAATTTTCAACATAATATACAAATTTTCTGCCTAATACCCTAATAAGATATCGAATTCAGAAATGCGTAATCAAGGGTGCATCGCTTTTCCCTCAGGAGCGCTTAGCCCCAGTTTATAGAGAAGTCACGTTAGACGTTACAAATGAAAAAGCTCAGAACCCGACGACTTTCCACCGATTCAAATAAAAACTTTTGCATTGTGTTGATAAATATGTATAGCAAAAATAAAATAAAAGTCTGTTCGATAATTTTAAAATTCCATTTCTTTCAAAAATTTCCAAAACTCGATTAAAAACTTGAGTAACTTGAAAAAATTAAGTCCTAGAGCAACAAAAACACAGTGTATATGTATATTGGGGTGGCTGATTCTAAATTTAAGGTGAAGAAATTCAAAATGGTGTACCAAATTTTTTAACATTTATAAACCAAAAAAAAAATAATAATAATAAATGATTAATATTTGGCATGTATATTCCTTAAAATATAATAAAATCATGAAAAATTAATGTTGACACGGGCTGAAGGGTCAAAACACCCTTAAATCGTGGAAAACACCCCCAAAAAATGGTTTTTGACGATTATTTTGGAAAGAGTGCATCGGTCAAAAATGAATTTTTGCAAACAACTTTTTCATAAAATATACATGAAAAATTATGATATTCAGTTTTCCTTTGTCGGTCATATTTTCCGAGATATCCACCCTGGGAGTAGGGGGTGAGTTGTACCGCGCGGGTCTCATGCTTCTGTCGTAGCTTATATCTCCATATGAGATGGGTTTTCGATGAAACTTCATAGAACATAAGATGTAGAACGGAAAATTCTATATAAATTCAGTACTGTACACTTTCATCAGTAAACGACCCCATTTCGAGATATGAGCTACGAAAGGAGCGTATGACCCGCGCCGTACAACTCACCCCCTACTCCCAGGGTGGATATCTCGGAAAATATGACCGACAAAGGAAAAGGCAATACCATAATTTTTTATGTATATTTTATGCACAAGTTGTTTGCAAAAATTCATTTTTTATTGATGCACCTTTTCCAAAATAATGGTTAAAAACCATTTTTTAGGGATGTTTTCCACGATCTAGGGGTATTTTCACCCTTCATCCCGGGTCAAAATTAATTTTTAATAACTTCTTCAGCCTTCAGGAATGTGCATGCCAAATATTAATCATTTATTTTGTTTTTTTCTTCGAATTTTACTAATGTTAACCCTCAAACGGCACACTGGTGCGAATTCGCACCGGAAATTTTTTCATTTTGCTGGCATTTACGCAGGCACAGCTGCAGCGGCTTATTCCCACTATATTAAATATATATATTAATTATGCGTAATATATATGCTAGATGTTTATGATATGTTCAATATGTTGAATGTTTATTATTAACATTGCAAAAAAAACCAATTCGCACTAGTGTGCTGTTTACGTATGCTGGGTTGAAGTGTGCCGTTTGAGGGTTAAAAACTTTTGGTTCGTCATATTGAATTTCTTTTACCTCAAATTCATAATGAGCAACCCCAATACATATACGCAGTGTTTTCATTGCTCTATGACTAAATTTATTCAAATTCTTCAAGTTTTTCATCGATTCTTGGAAATGAAAAAAAATGGATTTTTAAATTAGCGTACAGATTTTTTTTTTAATATTACACTAGGCATATTTAGTAACACAATGCAAAAGATTACATCCAAATTGATGGAAGGCCGCCGGCTTCTGATGTATAAACCTTATAGTTGGATCCTGTATTATGGCAGTTGTATTTTCAACTAAAAAGGTATAGGTTTTCAACCAAAAATGGATTAGTTAAATTTTTCGATTTAAAAATTACTTTTCAACGACAGCAAAGACAAATTTTCAACCAGTTGAATTCAACGAAAAAGACACATTTTTAAGAAAATAGCTGAATCCTCAACCAAATTGATGAATTTTTAACAAAGAAGATTAATTTTCTACGCAAAAGGACGAATTTTCAACAAAAGAGTTAAGTTTTTAAGCTAGGAAGTCAAATGTTTTGGAAAAAGTTGACTTTTAAACCGGAAAACACGAATTTTCAACAGAAAAGTTAATTTTTAATCAAGATTGATTAATTTTAAAAATTTCAACTAAATAGCTGAATTTTCAACTTAATAGTTCAATAGCTTAATTTTGATGCAAAAACAAGAATTTTCGACAAAATAGTTGAATCTTCGACAAAAAAATATTAAGTTTCAACTAATAATTGAATTCTCTACCAAAATAGTTAAATTTTCAACAACAAAAATGGATTTTCGACAAAAAACTCATGGTCAATCAATAATTTAGGTTTCTACCAGTTAGTTACATTTTTAAATAAAACATTGAACTTTTAACTAAATTTTTGAAATTTCTACCAAAATAGTTTAATTTTCAACAAAAAATATGAATTTTCAAGAAAGAAGCTAATTTCGAACCAAATACTTTAATTTGCCATTAAATGGTTCAATTTTCATGTTACAAGGACGAATTTTCGACAAACCAGTTGAATTTTCAACACGCCTATATGAATTTTCAACAAAAAAGGTCATTTATAACCAAATGGTTGAATTTTTAACGAAAATCATGAATCTTAAACCAAAAATTAATATTTCAACTAAACAGTTGCATTTTAAACTAGGAAAAGCAATTCTTAGAAATGTATTAAAAAAACTGTTATACTGTTTTCTTTTCCTTTTTAGAAACTGTAATAATCTAAATAGATTGGTTTGGAATCGCTCACAAACATAAATTTTCAATTCAAAATATCCATTTTCAACCAACAAAAAAAATGGTTACATTTTCCGTTATAAAATTAATTCGCAAAAAAAAATGTTTTTCAACAAAGTAGTACAATTTTCAAACAAAATAGTACAATTTTCAAACAAAGAAAGGAATTTTCAAATGAAATGATCAATCCGTAACAAAAGAAATGAGTTTTCAATAAAAGAATTCAAACAGATAGTTAAATTTTCTATAAAAAAAAATGATTTTTTAACAAAAAAAATGAATTTTTAACTAATTAGTTTAACTTTCAACCAAGTAGTTGAATCTTTTACCAAAGAAGATGAATTCCGTAACAAAAATATAATAGTAGTCTTTTCAACCAAAAATAGTTGGATTTGCTTATTGGGTTCTATTCACTCAGTTCACATTGAAACAGAAGAGCGGTAAAAAGGGGGAATAAGGAAAGATTCTCAAAAACAGGCCAAAAAGGAGAATTCATTAAAAAGGGATAAAAGAGGTGAGTAGGGGACAGAGTGTGAAGTCTGAAATATGGAAGTGATTTTCAGACTTATTTTCATAGAATCCGCAAACTTTGTTAAAATTCATCATCGATCAGGAAACGTACTAAACGTTATCTAAGCTCGTAACGTTACTTCCACTGACACCCCTCCCCCTTTTATCAACCGTAGTTCTCAGCGAGACCCCCTCCACCCTCAAATTGATAACGTAGTTTATGGATGGCCGCTCACGCTTACTCCTGAAAGGCTTGAATCAGAAAAGATATATATGTACGTTACTCGAGTAGAACGAATCGGCTTTGCGTTAGCGATAGCAGCGAGCAACTCCCCTCTTCGATTAGCTTCGGGATCCTTTTAAATGAAATATATAGACAACGGAGAGAATGCGAAAGCGATCGCACCAATTAAGACGTTATTACCTCGTAATATTAATCTCGACGCACTGATATAATGCTCTCTTCGTGGGCTGCCAACACGAACCCTTGGGAAAAAAGGAGGGCCGAGGGAAGATCTGAACAGACATTTATTAAGTGCTGGATGCGTATGCACCTTATGACTTAATACATATTATTTTTTTCTTTAATTACACACGATTTCAAACCATGCAGAGCAGATAAGCAGTTATTAACTGGTGCGTGCGATTAAGAATTTATGTATTTTAAGGTCTATCATTTATTTTAAGACCATGCTAAACCAGGGAAAAATAATCGGTTCAATGGAAAATATTTGAATCGGAGAATTTGAGAATGCCGATTCGTCACTCACGACCCAGTCACCGCCAGTCACCACCGATTCAGGCAAAATTGCTTGAATTGTTTTTCTTTGTTTTTTAAATTGAAACCATCTGAACACCTTGAAAAATAATTTAACGAGATTTGCCTGAATTGGTGGTGGCTGTATTGTGGCCGATTGAAAGCATTAAAATTCGCCTGAATCGGCATTCTTTAATTCTCCGATTCAAATAATTTTCATCCAATCGATTCTTTTTCCTGTGCAAGGACCGTGCATAAATTACGTACAATTTTTTGGGTAAGGGGATGTCAAAGATTTTTCTTTACCCAAAAACATTTTTTAATTGAATGAACCAAATACACCATCAACCAAAATATTTGGTATATTAGTTGATCAAGGAGATGGGACAGGATGAATTATTTACCCTCCTTTATCCTTTATATTGTTCTTGAAAATTAAGCAATTTTGTTTAGAGAAAACAGCCTTCTTGGTTGAAAATTCAACTGTTTTGTTGAAAATGAGCATTTTCGGCTTGAAAATACAACAATTTGGTGAAAATGTTTTATCTTTTTCGGTTTGAAATTAACTTTTTTGTTGGAAATTCACATTTTCGGGTTGAACACACAACTGTTTTGTAGAAAATTCGTATTTTCGGCCAAAAATTAAACAATTTGGTAAAAAAATATAACTATTTGGTAGAACGTGTAACTACTTTGTAAAAAGTTTATTTTTTTTTTAGATGAAGATACATGAGTTTTCTCACTTTACTTAAAGATTCATCATTCCTTTTTTTTTGTTTGTTAAAAATCAAATTTTTCAACTGAAATATTAACTATTCCATTCTTGGTTGAAAATTTACCATTTTTGTTGAAAATTTAACTATTCGATTAAAAATGCATGTATTTTGTCAAAAATTCGTACTTTTTGGTAGAAAATGAATCCTCTTGGTTAAAAATTAACTTATTCGGCGGAATTTTTATTTTATTTTTTGGTTAAATTCAACTGTATTAGATTTGAAATAAAAATATTTGTTGGTCGAAGTATCAAGTGTTACATCTATTATTGAAAATTAATTTTTGTATGAAAGTAGAACTATTCCAATTTTCATAAACAAAATCAGAGTTTGGTTATTGTTAAACGAATAGGCTAAATCTTTTTTACCGTCTCAACTAAGAATGTCTTTGCGATAAATGAAACATTTTAAATTGACAATAATTATTAATTATTCAAACAATTTTCATAAACAAAATCAGGGTTTGGATATTTTTTAATGAATAGGCTCAATTTGTTTACGGAATCAACAAAGAATGTCTTTGCGATTACTCTTCGCTATAATGCTTTTCAACTTAACAAAAATGATTAATTATTGAAACGATTTTCATAAACAAATTGAGAGTTTGGCTATTTTTCAGCGAATAAGCTTTATTTTTTACGGAATCAACAAAGAATGTCTTTCCAATATCACTTTGCTACTATACGTTACAAGCTTACAAAAATTATTAATTTATTTAAACAATTTTCATAGAAAAATTCAGAGTTTGTCTATTTTTCATTTTAAAATCAAAACCATTTGAACATTTTAATCAATTTCATTTATTTGCATAAGAAAATATATGTATATATAATTAATATAAAATATTTTATAATGGTAAAAACTTTCCTTTTCATTAATCTCAGTCTTTTTTCTTTTTATTAATTGCTTCTATTACTTTCATCATGTCTTGAGTTGAACGATATTCTGCTTTTTCAAGATATTGTGGACTAATTTTTCCTCTGCAATATATGTTTACGTAATTTTTACTATGATGGAACACACGATCGAACATATTACCAGTAGGTTGTTAGAACCATATTTTTTTCCATGTCGCCCTTTCACTTCTTAATTTTGGTTTTTGATGTGTGAACATCTTAGTTAGTAATATGGATCTTTATGAAAGTTTTCGAAACTTTGTGAAATCATTTTAGTTCAACTTAAGAAATGCTTTGAAAGCTTTTAAAACCTTTGTTAAATTTTTAAAAATCTTTGTGGAATATTTTTAGTATAAGTTAACGTTTATCGAAGTTGTTTACAAATAAATCTGTCTTGGGTCGTAGTTTACGATACATGTACTGATCATTGTTATCGCTTATTTTATCAGCTTCCTTTCATCTTTCATTTTCATTTACCAAACTATTATTACTGAATTTCAAACATAATTTGTTATTCATTTACCATGTATTTCTATAAAAAATGTTAATAAAATTTTCGATATGATGGCACATTCTTCATAATCAAAAGATTTTATACAAGCAGCAGGTGGAAACACAGGTGTTAATACGCGCCGTTATTTTAGATTGTTTTTTCAAAGTTGCATGCAAATGTTAAAGAGTTACACAATTATTTAATCTGCATCGTGAGAGGGCACCCATGTGAAGCCGTGTACAAATGAAATTTATTAAAGTAAAAATTAATTTCATGGTATTTTATTGAACTTCATTTCCAAATAAAGTAATTGCGTGTAAAAGAATTAAACGCGCACAGAGTGCGCGTATGAGGTTCGAATATTTTATAAAATCACTAAGTATAACCCTGTTACCACATGTTTTATATTGCTAACCATTACTTATTAAATTAAAATATGGAGTACATGGGATTTATATTTTTTTCTTTCAATATTTCAGGGTTTTTTAAATAAAAAAAAAACTTCTTTCTCGAAATTTGAAATATTAATAACCACTAAAGAAAAATTAATTTAAAAATTTAATTTGTTCAGGAATGGGGCCTTACAAAAGATGGACTCCTTAAACACCACGACCTCTGTCTCACACTGCCTGTTTACGCAAAGGGAACGACACTTCTTATGCAGATCTGCGATGGTAGTGAAAATCAAAAGTGGCGGTACCTCGAAGGAGGCCTTATTCGTCATGCAAGAATTCCAGTCTGCCTAGATTCAAAATTCCATGCTCAGCGAGGAATCACAACAGAAAAGTGCGACTCTAGCTTAGAGAGTCAGAGGTGGCGCCTCTACAATCACGGTCATTGAATTAATTAAATTCATTCACGAAAGTGGATCACTTTCAACACATTGCGACTCAGTGTCTTCAGGCGCGTAAAACATTTAGTGTCATTATTTCAATGAAAAAAGCGCTCATTTATACTCAAGGCGCGTGTTCATGTGCGAAACAAGTCGCTTAAATAGGAATTAATGAAAAGTGATAATGACCCTGAATGTGAATTGTGTCAATACAAATTGAAAGGAGTTCAAGGCAGGTTTTTTATTGTTCAAAGAAAAACTAATCACAATTCCTTTTTAGAGCAGACCTTTCCCAATCAGGTAAAACCCCCGATGACGTCCTTACGTTGATCTCTGTATTATACTGACGACTGTAAAGAGAATCAAAGGCCCTTCCAATAATTGTAAAATATAATTGATAAATCCTATGATGATTTTATTAAGGTCATCGATAAGGAGCTGAATTTCGGGATGAAATATTTTTTTTTATTTCTATTATATTTAATAAGAAAATTGTATACCCATTCGTTTTACCATATTTACTTTTTCATCCATCAAGTTAATCAAGTCCTAACTGAATTGTCCTACAATTCAGCTCTCGTGCTTGATTACTAAACTAGAATTTAATTACCTGTGCACCGAAATTAATAATCGACAGTTACTCATATCAATTCTAGGTATGTTATGCGCAACACAATTTAAAAATCGTTAAATCTGCTTTTTCCGCTCCCCTTGTATACATAGGATTTATAAGTGTTCGCTACTTCGGAACCAAGTGGTTCTACGAAACGATATGAAGACTAGAAAAATAAATGCGAATGCCAAAGATATATGAAGAACAACTGTTTCAAAAATGTTATACAGAACAAAAATATACTTTCACTCGTTTAATGTTTAGGCTATTAGAACTTTGAATTTTTTGTATAGTTTATTCCAGTATTCAAAAATACTTAAACCTTTTTCTTTTGTAATTGCTTGTTGGTTCCGGATTTGGAACATTTTGCAGCTTCGAGTCACAATACCACGGAGATTAATTAATTAAGGCCAGTTCGATGAAATTCCATTGAATTACACTAACGCAGGAAACATTTTGAATCTAGAAAATGTTTCGATATTACGTACATCAAGATAATCGCCCTCAATTGTGTACATGCATTTTTTTAATATGTAAATAGTGAATTATACGAATATTATAGAGTGATATAATCGTTCTATTCGCAAATTTGATAATTCAGTATTTGTGATTGCGAAGTAATACTTTTGCTACCGGGAGACTGTAAAACAGAATTACATATTACAAGTGACAATGGTTGTGCCGATTACTCACTGCTAATACCTTTTTTATAAGACTGTACATCACATTTAGTAGCATTGTAAATCACAACAGTAAAATACATCAGGATATTTAATTTGTGGATTAAGGGAACAAAACTTGACAAATCCACTTTTGGGTAAAATGAAATAATTGTATCACCCATATCTTTATATCTAGAATATACATACCTACCATGAATTCATCAAACTTTCATTTTTTCTAAATAGTATAAGAAGAAATCAATTGCAACAGTAACGAAAAACAAAAATAATTTTCTTTTTACTTTACTGGTATTTGTCTGACAAACTATTTTAACTAGCATACTAAATCGACTATATAATACTGTAATATATTGCAAGTTCAAATAAATAATTGCACAATTTTAGTTTTCAACAATAATTTTCAAATTAAAAGCTTATGGGCGAATGTAAAATTTTAAATCAAAAACCTATTAAAATTGAAGAGTGCAACATTAAAACTTTTAAAATTGAGCAATTTCAAAACATAATGCTAAAAATTAAACAATTAAAAATTTTAAACCTTTTAAAATGAACATTGTTGAATGATGCATTCAATTTAAAAATACTTGAAGCTTACAATTTGTTGTACGGTATTCGAGAAAAGTGAACAAAATAATTTTTACCTCGGTTAAAATCTTCTGTTCAGTATTCGGATTTCAAAATTTACACAAGGTTTCATATGGAGGAAAAAATCAATCCGAATTTTTTATATTTATTTTTTTGATAAAAAACAATATGTAATATAAAAGTAGATAATAATAAAGTTTTTCATGGGTTTTAAGGCGTTTCAGGCTCGTAAATTTGGCTTTTTTAAGCAATTATCAATCATTTTACATAAAAAAAAAACATTTTTTTAAAATCAAAATTCTGAAGAAATTTTAGGTTCGACATGATACGTATTTTTTCCAAAAAATGTGCAATAAATGAAATCTAAAAAAAAACATATCTTTGCACATATTCAAGAAATCATAACTTGACCAAATTTATTTAAATATATTTGATTTGTTCTCACAAATCTGTTATTGAAATTTATTTAAAAAGTTTAATTGCATATTATAGTTTTATACAAACACTGTAGGTTACGACAAGAAATTTGATGTAATTTTTTCGCTAATAGGAATAATTGTTTGAATTTTCTAATCCAAAAATAGAACAGAGCTAATTAACGATATGAATATATTTAAAATTTTGTTCGGTTTGGCCGTTTTTCGTGATTTTTATTTCATAAAGATAACTGCAACACAACTGTAAAGTATCTTTTTTGATTACAACAATATTCAAAATATAGATTTAAAACAATTGTTAATTCCCTTCCATTTTGAAAATAAAATTAAGTGCGTGGAGAAACTAAATACAAAATTATTATTTAATAGTACTTAAAAAATAAATTAAAAATTGCTGTTGCATGTCTTTTTGACATCTCTCCGAAAAATGTTTATATTTGCGTTTATTTTTCAATGAAAATTTGATATTTCCTACACTATTTTATTTTGAAAAATAGAGTTGTAATATATTCGAAGTTGGGCTTGAAGCAAAGTATATTAATAATAGTAATAATAATAGATCTTTCTTATGTTCCAAGAAATATGTAAATTAGATTACAGATTGAGATTAGACGAGTGGACATATTGCCGAGCTTCAGCTGAGCTGCTTTACAATCTAACTTTAAATTATTTATAACTTTAAATGCTTACGTGTAAAGTATTTCCTTGAATATTGAAGAATTAAAAAAAGTGGATTTAGCAGTTTTTTCTTCTTTACTATTCATTCATAGTTTCCTTCATTTTATAGCTTACAGCCCGGTTTAAGACTTTTATTCATCTTTGTCGCGCATTATTAGTGATTTACGTTTAGTGAAAAGAATATTTTTAGTCTTTGATCTATTGTAACTGAACAGAGATTTATTTTTGTATTTTCTACGAATAAATTGTATATTGATTTGGCTGTGTGAATGGTTATCTGATTTGTCAGATTTGTGAGAGAATATCTCAATATATACTTAAGAAGAGATGTGACAGCAAGAATATATGGTAAAAATCTTGTATGTAATGTAGTTTTGTGACATTGCAACAACCGTTATTTCCAAGTGATACATTCAATTACTCTGTGCATATTTAAGAGTTTAAACTGATCTCTAATGCCTAATCTAATGCCTGGCAACATCAGTTTAAAAAAAGGGTTGGCTCTTGACACTTTGGGGATCATAACATTTAATTGAAAAATAATATAAAAAATATTTACAATCCAACTTGGTTTAGCCACGCGTAAAATTTTAATTACATATCTATTTTGAATGAAACTGTTAAGTACTCGTTTTGTTATATGTTTAGAATTTGATACTTACGAAAATGATGCACCTCGTCTCCTGGTAATATTTTCTTGTTAAAATTGGTTAGAGATGATAAGTTAAAAATTATCCTGCTCACATTAAACTTTTAAAGAATGGTAAAATTTGATACTTTGTGCTTTACGTATAGTATATCAAATAAACTAAACGATGTGTATAGAAAGCCAGTTCCCGGTCAATTCCACGTTATTTAAATTGTCATACTCAAATTTTCAAAACTAAACAATTTTGTAGTTTGAAATATAAAAAAAATCTCTAGATTAATAAATCTAATGCGGAACAATATTTCTAAATTTAAAACGTTTAAAATTCAACAATTAACCATTTCAATCACAAGCGATATATATTTTACATAATCGAGGCTTTCGAAATTCTACAAACTGCAAATCAAAAGAATTTGAAATTGTAAAATTCCAAAATAGAAGCCATGAAAATGTTATGATTCTTATTTCGAAGACTTAAAACAAATTGAACATTTCAAACCAAGTTTATTCAAAACTGAAACATTCAGATTTGAACAATTTTACACTTAGGGCACTCAAAATTCGACAGATTGAAAAAGAACTACGGAAAATTATTAAACTTACAATTTGAAGTTGTACAAGATTGACCGATTAAAATTGTCTGATTTATAAATTTCCAATATTATATTATTCAATCTTGACGGGTTTCAATTTAATTATTTAACCAGTAAGATTTTCAATTGGGAAATTTTGAACAATATAAATTGTAAGCCAGACAGTTTTTAGAGTAAAAAATTTTTTAACAGTATTAGACAGCCTTTAATTTCTAATTCTAAAACTTTGGCGACTATTTTTTTAAAATTAGTTGGAACGCTTCAATCTAAAATGATTAGTAACTTTCAATTCAAAGTTCTTCTATCTCAAATGCTTCTTTCAAATTACTCAATATTGAAGATTTCAAACTCAAAATTATGTAACTAGTAAGGCTTCAATTTGAAACAAATTACCTGCTTTTTAACGGGTTCAATTTAAAAATCTTGAAAGTTTCATTTTTGCAATACTGGAGGCTTTATATTTAAAATGGTTCAATTATTGAGTATTTTAATTAAAAGCTGCCCTCGTGACTTTCAAGGTTTTAAATTACGAACATTTTGACTAATCATGCTTTTAGTTTGAAATACATATATTCAACCTAGAAGATTTCAAATAACAATTAGTGAATGAACTATCCATTTTAAATTATCTAATTAATTTAAATTATATAATTCTAAGAAATTTAAATCTGAAACCAAACTATTTTGTATATTTCAATCTAAAGGTATTAAATATTTAATTCTTCCAAAAGTGGCAGGCTTGATGTAAACAATTAAAAGTTAAGAGACGTTAAAATTGAAATGGTTAAATTCAAGCCCTTAAAACTGAACGATTTTAGAGGAGTCTGAAATTCAGTAATTTAATAATATGAAATGCTTTAAACTGTAACATTTCCCATTGGAATCGTTGCCATATTAAAGCATTCAATCTCAGATTATTTCATATGATATCATATGACATTTAAAATGATTGGACGAGTTTTTCTATTAAAACTAAGCATCACAAAATTCCTGGTCAGAAAATAAATTCACTGATGTTTCCAGGCTTCTTTCTCGATTTTAAAACTTGCCGGGTATTGGTACTATTCCTCTATTACACAGTAAAGGTTTGATATCAAATGTTTAATTGTATTTCGTATTACTACTAATCATTACAAACACAACATTAGTTAATGAATATCTATTCTGAATCATGAATTATGTTGTAAGCAATTGCATAATGATTGTACAGACTAGTTTTAATATACAGTCTCTAATTATGATAAAACTACTGTACTTTTAAATTTGAAATGTAAAGAAGAGTAGGAATTGTGAATCATGTATACTAGAAGAAAGTGCGTAAATGTCAATATCGCTGTTTCAGTCTGAAAAGAAAAGTTTTTATTTGAGAGAAAACATGTAAAACTGGTAGAATTATAGAAATAGAAAAACCTAATATAAAATATCGTTAATTCATAGTGAGCATTTTTAATTTAGGTCATTATAAGGCTTTTTTAATGATTTTTACCCATGACTCGATCATACTAACCGCTTTATATGCAGTCTTTTTTTGAGTATATTTGGGCATTGCAATTGTAATATATAAGAGATGGAAGATTTTATTAAGAGCTCAGTCCTTATACTCCATGCAGCTGTATCATAATAGTTGAATATGTACATTATGAATACGTTTACGGTAAAAGATCCCTATCATGATTATACTTAATAGGCTTTTTTTGTAATAAAACGTGGATATTTCCCTAAATTGACATTTTCATTTACCAAGTTTCCAAGATTGCGTTTTTGGTCATTATTATGATTCTTGAAGTACAATGTTTATGCTAAATTTCATTATTGATATTCCCTGAATTTTCAGTAAATTAAAAATTTTTCAAAGTTTGGGTCACTGCCTGTTTAAATAAACATTAAAACAAATTTAAATTGCAATACACCGACCAAGGCCATACCGACGGATATGCTGTTTGCGATGTTTATTAATTAAGTTTAATGTGAATACAACTAAATAACTTTGAATATCTCTACTCCCTTCTTGTTCTTGCGAAGATGAACCCTTTAAAGTAAATTAAAAGTTCTTTTTATAAATTTTCACTTAAAACTCTATTACTTTTTTTCATTTACAAATATTACTAGCATTTTGTAAAGAAAAGGATGTAACAATATTAAAATTTAACAATAGAAGATGACACTAATAACCTGATAACGAAAATGGTTACTCAAATTTGAACCGCTGATAATAAAAAGTGGAAATATCTCGTAGGTAAGTAAAACGCACCTATTGAAAAGTGCCTAAAAAATTGCATATAATTTCACGTCTGTAAAAAACAGTAATAGAACATTGGCAGTAAAAAGTAGACAACGGTGCTTGGGCCGTAATAAACAGGAATAGAAAAACTCGGAAGTTAAAAGTGAACAAGCGCGTGCATTATTATTATGCCCACGCGTGTACAGGGCCGGCGGAACTTAGGTTATCTGTCTTTCTCGCTCCTTAAGAAGTGTGAATGCAAAATAATTAGAGTAAGCGAGACACTCGCATGTGGAAAACAGATGACGGTTTTCCACATGCGAGTGTCTCGCTTACTCCAATTCCTTTACATTCACGCTCCGTACGGAGCGAGAAAGATAGATAACCTGCGTTCCGCCGGCTTTGCGTGTGTATTATTATTGTGTCCACTTTTTACCGCCGAGTTTTTCTATTCCTGTTTCTCACGGACCAAGTACCGTTGTCTACTTTTTACTGCCAATGTTCTATTACTGCTTTTTACAGACGTGAAATTATATCCAATTTTTTAGGCGCTTTTCTATATCTGCGTTTTACTCACCTACAAGATATTTTCACTTTTTATTATCAGCGGCTCATTTAATTCAACTTAAAACCGTAATATACAAACTGAATTTATCTGTAGAATTATTATCAATCTGTAATCTCGCACATATTTAAGGATATTTTCAACATTCTTTAGCGCCTGAAAGCTACGACTTTTTTTGCTTCTTGAGTCCTTTATTAATTTTATTTTTAAATTGATTGAGGTTAAAATCACTTTTCTTCTCAACTGTACTTATTGTAGCCTCCCCTGGAGGTACGAACGCTTGAGCTCTTCTCTCCTCTCTCTTCTTCGTAGCCTCTTCATGCCTTGTTTCCAATTCCTTCCTCTGTCTAGCCCTTTTCTGCTCATCTTTGAGGAAGAACTCTCCAGAAGCCAATTCTTTATCTAACTTACTTTCTTGTTGAGGTGGTGGGAATGGCGTGTATGGTTGCTTGGTCTTCTTCTTCTTTGGTTGCTTCCTTTTGCTAATATTCTTAGTTGTGAACTTTGGCAAATATTTCTCCCAGTTCTCATTTTTCAATGTCAGATTCTTGGCCAATTCTCGTTTGATGAAGAGAGCTTTAATATTGTAAATAGGATGAGCAACATTTTTCATGTTATCTTCGACGATGCGTCTCACCTAGTGACATACAATTTTAATTATACGAAATTTGGGTACTTGCATAGGTAGTTGGGGGGGGGGGGCTTTTAAATTTAAAGGATTTAAATCAGAAGCGTAAGATTAGAATTTGACAACATCAATTTTGTGTTTTGAAATCAGTGGAATTTGAAAGTAATTATATAATATACATTGCAATTTAAAAAAATGTATATACTCGTACATATGGGGCATAATTTCTTAAGTGTACCCACCTCGAAAATGAAAGTTGTCCGATCGAGCTAAAAATCGGCCCAATTGTAGTCCTATTAGATAGTACTCCTCACACCAATAATCATTTAATTTTGATAATTATTTATCAAAGTGGAGGAGGTACAATTTTTGGGTTTTTTAACCCTTATGTAGGCAACCGGGTACCCGGGTACCCACCGCGTCACAATTTTACCGATTATTTTTTGAAAAAAATTGTTTACGGTCTGAGATTCCGGATCCTCGCGATTTGGCCTCTTTAGAAGCTATTGGTTATGTTACATGTATGAACAAAAAAAATTTTATGTGAAAATTCAGCTGTTGAAAAAGGTTGCCACAGGGGGCAACCGGGTACCCGGGTACCCACTAGATAACAAGTGACTTATTTATTTCGAAATGAGAACCTGTTACTTTCACCCTACCAGATCAATCTCGAGGCTAATCATCTCTTTCAGCAACTGAATCAGCACCGAGATGAGCTCCGAGAATATCTTCGATTGCATTTTTTGTTGAGTGGTGGCGCATAATTTGATTATTTGAAGGGCGGCCTTCAATCAAAGGTTTACATAACTCTTTAATCAATTGATGTAAGAAAATACGACATATATCTTCCGACATCCCCGAACACGAAAACTGACTGCGCGCCACCTGCTGTGCGCTCGAAACCACTGCTCCAATTTCCATTTAAGACGTCTGAACTGTTCTACGTGTCTTGAAAACATCCCAAATAGTTTCCACTTATGTTTATTTATAAAAATGAATCTGTTTAAGACGATTTTAATCATATTTGTACTCAAGAAGAAAAAAAAGTGAGAGGTGGGTACCCAGGTACCCGGTTGCCCAACAACGTGAAGAAAGTTGGTTGCTTACATAAGGGTTAAGCAAAGCCTTACTTTCAAACATTTGTATCTTTTTTCCTATTGCTTTAGACAAAATTTCACTACAAATGTTTTTGATAGACTTTTTCACAAAATTTTTGGTGGTCGTAACGATTTTTAAAAAAAGTCAAAATTTGACCCTAATTTTTGAAAATCAAAAATAAATTGGACTTTTTTTCAAATTTCGACACTTTTTATTTTTTAGATGACAGTTGCTCCCAGTGGGACCCTGCGGTGGTTGTTAACCTTTAGTTTTTAATTATATATATATAATTGGCTATAGCTTCTTTGGAATTTATTTTTTCATTTAGACGAGAGTTTCGTTGGATCTAATATAGTAACTTTCCTGGAAAAAGCAACATTTCTGCCGGTCTGGGAGCAGGAGGAAATTTTTGAGAAATGTTTTAATTTCGGCTTCGGGCGAAAATTGGAATTTTACGATTGTTGCGTAAGACTTTCCCATGATTTTGAGTTTTCCCTGACCTGCGGTCACCCTGCCATGTCTACAAATTCTTTATTGATATTATCATAATTTGTGACCGGTACAGTTAAAAGGGACCTATCATTCGAAAAAATCGATTACACTTTTTTGTCGATTCTTATAGAAAAAAGTACGCTCTTTTTAATGAAACAAACTGTATATTTTTAACTTGCATTATTTATTTTACAAATGCACTTCAGAGAAGAACACAGTAACTTATAAGACTCAAAAAAAAAATTTTAACTTGTTTTCGGACGATAGGTCCCATTTGACTCTCCCGGTCACATTTAGAAATTATGGTTATATTTTCAAAATTCAAAAAAGAGTTGTGTAAAAAGGAGCATATTTAAGATTTGACCTTGCTAATGATAACAAATGAACACAAACGAAGAATCTCACATTTTTACCTTCGCAGACATTTCCATTCCACATTAAAAAAATGTTTATGATTACTCAGCAATCACGTAACATTTATTCGTGTTATTGGTACAGATTTAAAGAGTAAGATTTGCTCTTAATTTTATGAATTCGACAAAATTTTTTGGTATAGTTTTCTACGTTTGGCAAAATTATGATGTTATATGAGGCGAAATTTTTTAAAGTTTCAAACGGTTGTTCTTTAAAATTTGCAAATGTAGCCAATCTTTCCGCGGGGTCTGTATAAAGAATTTTTATAAGAACATTCACTTATTTCTAAGTTTGGAGCATAGAACATACCCTTCACATGCATAAGGGGGTGTAGTCAGGATTTGCTGACTGCAAATACATGCCAGCCCGCCACTGGATATTCCGGATGCGTTGAGAGTGGACGTTATGCAGGCTTTTATTTGATAAAGTTGAGAATCGCATATGAATCGGATATAATTATGGTAGTACGTACCAAAAAACCGGATGTATTATCCAATAGACAGCGGAACCGCACCGTGAAACTTCGTTCGAGAAGGTGACTGTGTTGCGGCGAGAGTGCATCATGGAGAGGAAGGGTTGCACTCTCTGCTGGGAGAAAAGAGTTCCACATTAGTTGTCTTTGGAGCTCCTCACGATCTTCACTATGCACCAATTCGTACACACTTTGATGGACTATATCAGACTGAAATCAATTAGAAAACATACTTTAAAAATATTAAATAAAAATATCATATTGTTTATTGATGTACAATTTGTTTCAGAAGCATATTAATAATGAAAAAGAGTCCACTAGACAAGTTGGAAAATAATTTGAACGGATATTGAGATAAAACTAGTAATTATCTTCACCGGGAAATCAAGGCAGTTTTATTACAAAAAATGTTTTTTTTTTTGTTTCTTTAAAACTCTGCAATTGACGCATTAAAAAAAACTAAAGAACCTTATAAATTTTATTTTTTAGTAGTATAATAAATCAAGAACCACCCTAACTTCAAATTAACGAAGATTATGAAGTTTCATTCTATTGTTAGAATTATCTTAAAATTAGCGAAAAATTAGTTTAATTTAATGAATTTTGCTGGGAACCAACAGGAAAATTTATCTCATGAAATAGTTATGGACGGATAGAAACTCTTCATTTATTTTTAGAATTTCGTGTGCAAGTGTTGTTAAAGATATTGCCGATTGAAAGTAATCGAGATTACCGGTGAACAAGGCGCCGGAAATAAATGGCTTTGCACGTTGTGTCATGTGAACTATGTACACAAGAAGCACTTATTGGTATCGCACAGTAACACGAAAATCGTGACCTGTACGCTTCCGACATATATGGGACTTGGAAATTGTCATTGGGTATAGTTCGACCTAGTCGTGATTTATGACCAACTCAATAACCTCAAAGATGAACCATAAACATGACCATGAATTTAAAGCATTAAAAACAGTATAAATAGAAAAACATTCTTGATCATTATAGACTTATTTAAAAGTTATTTATTTGAAGCTTGTTTAAAGTAAGATTTACTAGAGGCATTTGATTGTTATAATAATAAATTTTTAAACTTCTCTGGATTTTTAGTTCCTAACATTAAAAACATAAACAATTCAAAAATCCACTATGAAACAAATTTTTGAATATTAGGTTTTCAGAATTTTTGAAATAATTAATAATTTTGAATTGAAAGCGTTTAAAATAGGTCGGTACCTGTAGAAAACATATTTCAAGCATACCGAAGGGACTCTCAGGCATTTCAGAGTAAGGTCACGTGATGTAAGAGTTATTTTGTCAGTGTATGGCTTTTGACGCTCTAGATGGAACGTTTAATGTATATATGACACTTTGTCGTCGATGTTTGACTCAAGAATTAAGATTAATGAATCATGGGGCGGGGATGCACCCTTGTGAGGGGTCACATCATTGAATATAATTGATAAATATTGAAAGTCTCATCCAATAGAATTCAAGCGACATGATATGCAACATTTTTATTTTTGTCAACTAACAATTTATATAGTGGGTAGAATATAAAATTGTTTTTCTTCTGTCACGTTCAAGACGCGTGAAGGAGAATAAATAGAAATTTAATTTCAAGCGAATCTTATTTAAGTGTATTCAGGTTTAAAGAATAGTTTGTGATAATGCAATATTTCGTAAATTGATTTCTTCTGTCGAGTAAGATTTTTAGTTAGCTGAGTCTTAAGTACTCCAAAGTCCACTTCTGTACATAATCCGAGGGAGAGGTGATGAAAAATTTGGTAACATTGCTCCTCTAAGTAATATAGTAAATCATACTAGTAATAATGATAAATTGTACCATTCTTGCAGATTCATTATTACTTCTTCACTTACGTCAAGAGCGTACAAATACTCATAATTCACGACAAAGCCAACCAAGTTGAAAACAGTTTATGGCAGTTTAATTTCAAAAAGAAGTATAATGATGTATGATTCTGTCTTGGAGCGTTCCAAAGGAATACAAATTTTGATTTTAAATTATGAATTTTTGAAAAGAATTATGATTCTAACTTGGAAGAGGAAATTTTCTAGAAAAATTATAATTCACAGAAATAATCTTTTTCAAACCCCTAAGCCTTTCCAACATATTTTGGGGGGTCAGAAAGCACAACTGCGACTGGTAACTGAAACAATGTTGTTCAAACCCCTACGCCTTTCCAACGTATCGTGGGGGCGGGAGGGCACCCCCATGACTGGTCACAGAAAATGTTGTTTAAACCCCTACTCGTTTCCAACGTATAGTGAGGGGCGGGAAGGCACCCTCGTAATTGGTCACAAAAATAATGTAAATAAATGGAAAGGGACTTTCCAATGGCTCTCTGATTTGGCCTCTGCATTAATCACAGGAATACTTTCAGTTACACTCTTGACCTTCTCCAATGTGTGTGCTTAAAACAAAATGGGACGAAACTCCATTTTTTAATATTATCATAAAAAAATATTTGTTACCATAAGCGTTATTTTATATTTGTTATAAACACTTTTTATGATATAAACCACCCTTAAAATATGCTTTTTCCGTGACTGGTTTTGTATATACACGACCTTTTGGAAAAGGACCAACATTTTGAAAATCGTTCAATAAAAGTGAACAATTTTGTCGTTAATTAAAAAATCTTGAAAATGAATGATTTCAGATTAAAATGTCGAAAATAGGGCAATTTCAAAACATTTAAAATTGAATATTTTCAGATTGGAATTTTGAAAATTGGAGCATTTAAAATTCAAATGAATTAAAATTGTAGTATTTCTAATTGAGATCGTTCAAAATTGATAACGTTTCAATTAAAACAACTTCAAATTCGAAACGATTAAAATTTGGCAACTTGATATTAAAAAATAAATCAAATGTTCCCAAATCAAAGCTTCTGAATTTGTAGAATTTTAAATTGTTCTTACGCTAAGAAATTATAATTCAACATTAAAATTGTGTGGGAAAATTTGTCTAAAATAATCAAATTAATTCACCTTCATTTCCACCGTTGGGAATGAAAAATGTTTCGATTATAAACCTTTAGAATTTAATTATTCTGAAACACTTTGAAAATAAAAAGTAGTTTTAAATGGGAAACATTAAAAATTAAAAAATTCTATTCCGGAACATTGAAACCTAAACGAATTCGAAATTCATTTGAAAATGAAAAAAAAATGTTAGTTGCCAGAAATTGTGATATTAAAACTTTTGTATACTCAAACCCTTAAAAATTTTAATTATTTTAAGTAAATTTAAATCGTATAAAAATTAAAAAATTTCAAATTGTTAATTATACATTCGAACATAAATCATTTCAATTTTAATTACAAAAATAAAACTTATGAAAAAAACTTATGAAAGAAATCAGAATTCTGAAATTGTAATCATTCAAAATTAAAGAAATTATTAAATTACTGAGGTACCACTTGCAGATTACACAGCCCCATGAAAAAAAGTAGGAGTTCCGACGAACTAGACTGGTCAATTCCTATGGATTTCGAGTCGCTGAACTTGAATCCGTGGTCGGAATTCCGCCATCAGGCCTTGTTCTTTTTTTACCTCAAAAAAACATAGCTTTTTCGACATTTTTCATCATCCAAAACATGTTATAAAAAAAGCGACTCAAGTTTGAAATTTTAACCATGAATTCGGATTCAGCGACCAAACGTACATAGAAATTGTCTAGTTTGGTCTGCTGGGCCAACCGCTCTGCGGGGCGGGAGGGAGTGTCAGAGTTCAAGACCCTAATATCCCGCCGAAAAAATTGGATGTTCCGGCTGACCAGACTAGTCAATTCTTATGGGTTTTGTGTCACTGAATCCGAATTCCGAGGTCGGAATTATAAAATTAGCTCTTTTTTTCTAACCTCAAAGAACATATTTTTTGTTGATTTTTCGTGATGAAATTCAAAATACGCGCTTGTCATGCAATTCTCACAAAAGATTATGACTCAGCAGTTCAAATTACATAGAAATTTTCTTTTTTGGTCCACTAGACTGAAAATTTTGCGGGAGGGGGAGGAAGCTGTACAGAGTTCAAGACCCTACTACTTTGATGAAAACAAAATTATAAAAAAATATAAGAGACCACTTGTCTGGTCTACCAGACTAGTGAGTTTTTTGCGGTTAGAAAAAAAATGAGACCTGATGGCGGAATTCCGACCATCACGGATTCGAATTTAGCGACTCGAAGTCCATGGAAATTGACTAGCTAGTCCGTCGGAACTCTTAATTTTTTTGTAGGGCTGTGTAATTTAAGTTTTATCTATTTTTATTTCAAGCAATACAATTTTTAAGTTTTTATTTTCAATTTTAACACTTACTGTAAAATGATTATTCATTCTTGAAATTTTCTAAAAAAATATTTTTCAATTTTAAATGATTTTTTTTATCTTCAACTAAAAACATGATAGGTGTAAGATATGACATTAAAAATTAAAGATTAAAAAAATAATACAAAACAAGATTGCTATATATAATTCCAATGTTTTCAACTGCACAATTTTAAGTTTTCCAATTCGAAATTGTTTTTTTAAAGCTGAGTTTGAAATGTTGAATATTTTGGAACATTTTCAAATAGGTAAAACTTAATTTTCAATGCCTGGTTCTAAAATGTTCTCTTTTTTTAGTTGAACCATATAATTTAGAATATTTAAATCGCAAATGATTAAATTAAGGCACTGACTAGTATTACAAAATTTTCCGTAAGGTTAGCCCTGAATGAGCTGGAAAAGGGTTAGTCTTACGGCAAATTCCGCAACAAGTTCCGCAAGGTCGTAAATTTAAAACTAACTAAAATTCAAATAAAACAATTTATAATACTTAAATCTAAAATTATTAAATCAAAACTGACTATCAACGCTTTTAATATGATACTTTACAATTTTAAAAGATTTAATAGTGAAACTGTCCGGGAATTTTCAATATTTCAATTGGAACTACAACATGTTCAATTTTCAATTAAAACCTCAAAATATGAAGAAATTTCATACAACAAATTTTCGAATTTAAGCTTTTGATGCAAAAAAGCTTTAATTTCCGGTTCTCAAAGACTGAACTGTTTTTAGAAATGCGTATTAAAAACTATAATTTCAATTGAAATTGAAGAAATTGAAAAGATGATAAATATTACTAATGAGTATCATATTATGTAGTATCAAGAGACATTTAAAGTGATTGGATAAATTTTTTGCCATCAAATGTGATTTCTGTCATTTTCACAGTTAAAAATTAAATAATTTTCAATATCATGAACCTTTAAAGTTAAATTATTCTAAAAACGTTACAAATTAGATGCTTTCGAATTGGAAACTTTCAAACCTTATGAATTTGAACTTGAATTGTTGGAAATTAAACAATTCCAAACTGTTTGCTTTCTCATAGTGGAAGCTTTCTAATGGTAACAATTTCGAAAACTTTTTAATTCATTCAATTATTTTAATAACTGAAGCATTCCTAAACTGAGATCTCGAGGATAAGTCGTTAAAAATGATTAATTTTCAAATTGTACATCATGATTTTCAAAATTCAATCATTTCAATCTAAAGTGCAAATTTGAGAGTTTGAAAGTCAAGGGGAACAAGTTTATGTTGAAGATAATGATTTTATAAGATGTCAAAGGGATGCATACATATATTATTGAAATGTCACATTGACATGATAGAAAAAGTCGCGAGATAAAAAACACCCGAAAAGCGAGTGGAAACATCTAGGAGCTTCAATGTGGACAGAATGAATGAATCGTATATTATTATATGTATATTTTCTGTTACACGCATATATTTTTTATCAAATCTCAGTGCAGGTTTAGGTTTCTTAACTCCGCAATTCGTGAATGATTCACATATCTATTCTGCATTACTGTTATTACTATCATTATCTTACAGCTCGCACATATTGTAGTCGGAAATTTACTTTATCTTATAACGCAAGCCACAAGGTATAAGGGTATTTTCTCTTTGATTTTACAACTTTATAACTGGGTGTACGTATTAACTCCGGCAGTAATGCACGAAAGGGTATAGGTACAATTACTACGTGCTTATTTCACAAGAAGGGTGGCATTCTCATAAGTAGGGTTACTTATCTTATCGATAAAATATAAGGGTTGGTAGAAAATTCCACCTCTAAGTTGGGGACGAAATATAATTATATTAATTAGCCAATTAATTTATCGAAAAATGCAGTCTTAAACAAGTCTTCCGTGTTCGCTTAGACACATGGGGTTGGCCGAAGTTAAGCAGTGCTGGACTCGGTTCTATTCGGATGGGGGTCATCGTACTAGATGGATTATATTTATCAGCTTTTAAGTTGTTTTTACTTTTGAAAGAATACTGTGTGATCCATGCACAGATGCACAGATGCATGGCCTTAATAATATTTATTATTAATATTATTATAGCCTCGTTATACTGTCGGGGAGAGTTTAGATTTTTAGATTAATATAGAGTTCTCGTATTGTTTATTTAAATAACATGTTCGTTCCGTAACACTGCTGCGACCCAGGCCGCTGATCAATCTCTCTAGAAAGCACCCCAGGCGAAGAGCTTCACAAAGTCACCATGTAAAGCTCTCCACGCGGGCTTATTTTATATAAAGGAACGGCATATTAATTATTTTTATCCAATGTACGGTAGTCACATCGCAACAAGAACGCTCAGTAAAATAGACAAGAAAAGTGTCTATACAAATTTCCCTAAAATTGGTCAAATTAATGATCTTAGCGCTCCACAGGGCAAAGGTAAATGCAGCCACGTCTTTTCTCGCTGCGCATCCCGAAGTTGACTGCACGGTGCGCTTGTGTGCTCTAATTTTAATTAAAGTTAATGCGCGTTCTTCATAGTATCTAATTGGCTGACCGAGCCAGACGATTATTCATCACCGGAAGATGGACACGCGATTCTTCTCCCTTTTTTAAATTCTTTTCCCTTCATCAAATTTGCATGTTTCCAAGATGAAGAGAGCCAATAAAAAGTCCCTACGATGAAATTTTCAGTCTTAATAACACAACATTCATATTCTTCAGATATGTAATCAATACAATTTTAGCCTTTTCATGTGATTTATCACTAATTATTTAAATTGCATATTTTTTACTCCTTAGTGTAATAATTTTTCACTTTATATCAAAAGTCTAGACACTTAATAAATTTCCAATATTTTTCAAACACGTTTTTCTTTGTGTCTAAGTTTGCTAAATTTTGATCGATTAAAATATGCAGATTATTTAATTTCGCCCTGATTGCAAATTTGACTTATTCAATTATGAACATATCACAAATCAAAATTGTACAAATAATTGAATAAAACATATCGATTTTAAATTGTCCAAATTGGAATGATTCCAATTTTGAAAAACTTCAATTTTTAAAACTTAAGAATTGATTTTTGTATTTTCTTCTAATTCTTTTATTTTAAAAATCTACTAATTTTACAGAAATGAACAAATTGTGCAGTCAGAATTCCGGCATTGTTAACCCTCAAGTGCTACAACAGGTCTCAGGGACCCGGGCGTTTTTTTCAGTACAGCGCTTTTGTCCAAAAAATGTTCTCATTTTTTCCTGAATATTTATATACGCAATAATTTTCATATCTATTTTTACAAGATTCAGTTTTGTGAGACTCTGGGCTACAATTTAAAAAACAAATAAATGGAGATAAGTCTATTCAAACCGGAGATATTTCAGCATACAAATTTAAACACATACTTAAAAATTATAAAAATTCATACGCTTTTGGAAAAGTGGTCAAATTTTATTGTTTCCAAGTTTTTAAATCCTTATAATTTACTGTAAAGGAGTTACTGAAGTTTCAGTAAGTTTCATTCAAATTGAAAATAATAATTTTTAAACATTTAACTAGCTCAAGTTTTTATTTTTAGAGAAAAAGTCAAAACTCAAAAAGAATGTGGTTGAAATAATTAGAATTTCAGGTTAGAGATGAACAAAAAATTAATTCTTGTTATTTTAAAAGCATACTATTACATTTTTGGTTCAGAATTAATCTGTCGAATTTTGTATGAAACATTCTAATTTTTACCTAGAAAACTCAATTTGTTTGTTGAAAATTCATATTTTTTTTTGTTGAAAATGCAATATATTATCTTGTCTTCAAATCTTAGGAATATGATACTCACATTAATGTTATTTAAAGTAACTTATTTCCCTCTTATTCTCCTATTTTCTTGAAAAATCACCCTATTTCTGCGGTTTTGAGGGCATTTTGAGCTGTGCAGTCTGAAATACCTTTTACAATAATTTATATGATATATTTTATGTTGGAGTTCTGAAATGTTTGAGTTTTTCCCAAATTTATATAATAAAGCAATTAGTATTGAATCATTATTATTATAAACACTTGAAAGTCAACCGGGGAAAATATAATTTTTGTCCGTCAAAATCGAGAAATAGCCTGGAATTTCTGTTGAGGTTTAAGTGTCCACCCTGATGAACTTACACCAGATGTTTTTTTTTGTTGTGAATATTTAAAAGGATTGAGTTCAAACTAGCTTTCAAATTTAAATTATTAGATTTGAATTTGAGATACATCTAATTTAAATAAAATCAAATTGAAATGCGATTTTTTCAAATCTTTAAGAAATTAAAAAATATTAAGGAATCAGTAAAAGGACAATATAAAATATCAATTAATCATTAATACTATTCAAGTTATATTTACTGCTTTACCATATGAATTGTATATAACCTGTACATCTAAAATTGGAATTACACATTCTTAATTATCATAGATTTTTGAATAAATTATAAAAGAGTTAAAGATGAAGAATATAGTGTCAATATTTGTAACATTGTTTCTAGATTTTTGTATAAATATGCTTGAATAGTGATCAGTTACTTTATATCAGTCAAGTGGAGTTCTTTACGGGCTCTCATTTAAATAATCCAAAAACACGCACTGGTGGACCGAAAGGCCATATTACTGATGGTTTTACGACCGTCTCTTGCCGTTAATTAAGAGCTCGCAATTATTTAGTCGAAACTTTGGCGCACCCCCATCGGCAAGGAGCCCACGAGCCCATCTCTATCTCTTTTGCTCTTGCACATTCAGGATCTTATTCTGCCTCCTGCACCGGTTCCCTTGATTTACTCTCCTGTTAAGAATGAACTCTTTGATTTGTTTCAATTTTTTTTCTTTTTCATCTCTTCACTTCGTTCTATGAACCCAAATTCTGCCTTACTTTGTATCAATTTTATTTTTTCTTATAAAATGTGCCCAAATTCAATGAGTGCCTTTAGAATTTTCTATTCGTTTTTTTCAGTTTAATTATTTTATATGAAGAACGAGATATAGCTTGAAACAATTGATCTATCAGATTTATTTTGCCTTATTCTTTTCGTATTCTCCGAACATTCTTTGTTTGACTTATATCCTTTAATTTTCTTTTGCTTGTCACATACAAATATCTAATTTTGAAATTTAAAGCAATACAAATTTATGTATATATATAATAGCAAATTCGAAATAAAAACTTAACAAGATTTCCTTTTTTTTCTAATAATAATAATCTCGCCAAGTTTTAATTTGTTCCGTTTTAATACATTCTCACAGCTTCTGCAATTTTTTCAATTTAATCAACTTTAAACTTTAGATATATCTTATAACTTGGCAAACTTTGACTTCACAAACTATGTTGATTGTACTGATGACTTTTTGCTTGGTAGAATCTTTTGTTTCGTAGATGTTTTTGGTGAAATTTGAATAAATTGAAATACTCATACTGAAAACCTAAATACAAGTGAGATTCCAATGTAACTGTTTGTGTTAGGAATATCCTTAAACATGAACGCTCCTTTCAATTAACGATTCATAATTCTTGAATGCAACACTTGTTTACCTGCTGCAAAAAGTATAGAAAATATAGGATTTGATAGACTCTAATGCAGAGAAAATATGAAATTGAATCAAATTCTATACATTTGAGAAAAACTCAATCAAAATTTATCAAGAAGTGGAATTTAAATGAAATTTATATCAAATTGAATCGAACAACCTTCACAAATCAAATTCTGTCAGCAGATTTGATAAAAATCCTATTTAATCCAATCAAACAAATTTTATAAATCAAAGTCTATCAACTTATTTAATAGAGCCCTCTCTATCAAGTTCTATCCATCTAGAAATCCTTTGCTTTTCTATTATCATATTTTCATGAAAATTCTATCAAATCTTGTCAGTGCAAGACTCATCACAAATTCTATGCTTCGGAGTCTAGAATATTTATATAAAATTGGATCTGTTGTGAAATCGTGTAATTTTCTATCAACAGTTCCTCATGGAAATTCTATGAAATCTTATTGACACAAGACGTATCAAATCCTATGTTTCGGAATGCCGAAAATTTCTCTCGCATTTTTTTTCGCATATAAATCTTATACTTTTCGACCAAGAACATCTCGCTGAGACCATATTAAATCTTGATGGCACCAATCTTGTGTCAAATCCTATATTCCAGAATCTTGCATATTTCTATCAAATTTTATCTGTTGAGAAATCGAATACTTTTCTATCAACAGTTTCTCATTGAAACTCTGTCATATGTTATTCTCACAGAACTTGTATGAAAGCTTATTCAACAAAGTTTTGGAAATTTCTCTCAAATTCTATCCATCGAAAAATCTTATACTTTTCTATTAACAGATTCTCAAGAAGCCTCTATTTACTTTTATCCATATAGAACTTATGTCAAATCCTATCCTCTAAAATTTCGGAAACTTCTATCAAATTCTATCCACCGAGAAATCTTATATTCTTATATCAATAGTTTTTCATTAAAATTCTATTGAATATTATTGACATAGGACTTGTATCAAATTCTATGTTTAAGAATCTTGGAAGTTTTTATTCAAATGTATCCGTTAAGATTTTACACTTTTCTATCAACAACTTCTTATTGAAATTGTATCAAATCTTATGCATTCCAGACTTGTATCAAAACCTACGTATCAGAATCTCGGAAGTTTCTATCAAATGGTAGATGTCGAAAAATCTTATAATTTTTTATCAACAGCTTCTCATTAAAATTCTATAAAATCTCATCCACTCCAGACTTATATCAAATCCTACGTATCAAAATCTCACAAATTTTTATCTAATTATATCCGTCGAAAAATCTTATTCTTTCCCAACAACATTTTCTCACGGCATAATATTTGACAGAGTTTGAATGACAAAATCTTAATAGAAAAGCGTAAGATTTCTCGATGAGTAGAATTCGATAGAAATTTTCTAGGTTCTGGAAAATAGGATTTGTTGCATGTCTTGTGCGGTTAACCCTTGAAGCTCATACTTATTTTTTCGATCACGGAGAATACTCTGAGTCAGTGTAACCCTAGACACTTTTTGAGTGTCTACTATTTCAGAATCACTTATCAGATCAACTTAAAAAAATTCTCAGATATTCTTTAAACATTGTAGAATCAATTCGTGTAGATTTATTCTGTCGCTGGAATTATTCACACATCGAAAGAAAATCACGAACAAAATATATCCTGAACAAATTGAAATTTGTTCCATTTTTGATATTTCTGGCTAAAAGTTCTGCCAAAAGATATTTCCGACAAAAAACGACGTATGGGTCTGAGGGACCTATAATGAGCTCCGAATTTTATGATATTATACAGTTTACATGAAAAATATTGTTAGAAAAGTATAAGATGTGTCATATTTGATATGATTGAATTGGATTTCTATCAAAAAAGCGTATTAAAATGGTTAGGAATTTGGGATAGAATATTTGATAGAATTGGATTGAATTTTTATCAAAAAACGTATATAAATGTGCTGGCCAATTTCGCTTTGATAGAAATTAATAGTAATTGTATCCAAACGTTTGATATAAATTGATTGCCTCTTTAAAGCGACACCGTGTGGCATTTACGACAAAGATGATTATTCATTTTGCTATACTTTCTATCAAAAGCGTTTGTGAGAAATGTAAAAGAAATTTATAAAATTGCGGGTATAGAAAACGGATTGAAATGTATTAATTTTTTTTATTAAATCCTATCAAATTTTTTCAGAAGGGTCTGAGCATATTTGTATGATGATGAAAAGAATGAAGGAAAGCAGAGTTTATATATAATCTATTATTAGAGCCGCCTGCGAAATTAATTTTAATCCGACATACATGTTAAAGCAATGGGAACACGATTCGGCGTGATCAAAGGAGTGCTACAAATTGAAACAAACCAGGCACGTAATAATAATTAATCCGCAGGGCGCATTAATAGCGGGCTCACATATCACCGTTTCTCGGCACAGGTATGTATGTACCTACGTACCGACGTGCAAACACAAGGCTTGCTCCAAGTTGAGCTCTCAATTATATAGAAGAGTTATGAAGGCGCGCATGGTCCCGAGTCAGAAAAGGGCGAAGGGCAAGAGTGCTCGAGGCGATCCGATTGTACCGACATTAGTAGCTATTAATTGCCCAAATGTGCCAACTAATTCATAATCGACCAACCCTATCCGGAATTTCATACTCGTCATCTCATAACGTGTAAAAAACAAAGAATACTGCAAACAGGGTGGCCGAAAAATTTTAATTCAAAATTCTCTGCCTTTTCCCTGATTGTTCTTGGACTCATTTTTACTCTTTTCTGGTCATGAATATTTACAAACCAAAATTCTAATCTTGTAACATTTTGATTATAGAATAGTTTATAAATGGAATAAAATAATTTGTTATTTAAATTCATAAAGGTTTAATTTATTTTTTCAGGGCTGCCACAGTAAGGTGGGCTTGATTTTCAAATACTTGGAATGTTGGGCTTCCACAATCGGATAATATTTTTAAAGTTCTTGCTTTTCCTCATGAGAAATGCCGCAATGTCACATGTGACTTGTCATTAATGTAACTTGCCATAAATGTGACTTGTCACAAATGTGACATGCCACAAATATGACTTGCCGCAAGTGTGCATGATCTGGACCCAAAATTTTGTTATAATTGTTAAGTAAAGCAACAACATCGGTTGGAATAAACTAGCGATGCATAATTCTGAACAATAAAAAATTAGCTGTAAGCAAAATCACCAAAAAGTTTTTTTGTTTACACTTTTTTAATCAAAATTTATATACTTCGTGATAGAATCAAGCCTATCAACGAAAAATAAAGTTGTGAAATGAAACACACACAATTCAAACAAAAAGTTGGCTCTTATAATTCTTGAAAAAAAAACACATTTTTGGAATTTTTTTTTACTGTTGAAGCGTTCTCCATCCGTATGACAAGTGATGTATAATGCACTGTTGTAGATCACGCTTCCGTTGATTAAATATCGCGCTCTATACAGCTATTTTTGTATTTTTCATAATTGTAATATTTATGCACCACTAGTTTATTTCTACTGAGCTTCGCAGAACAATTACAAAATTCGAATATTCACAATTACCTTCAATATCTTTTAATTCAATTAAGGTAAAGAATCGATATCGCGAAAATCATTCAAAACATTAGTGTAACAATTTCAGATTCGTGTTCCTCGCAAAGATCCTATATCGGAATCTGCATTTCTTTGTCGCCCTGAATATTGTAATCTTGTCAAAAAAATTTAAATAGTGAAAAATTTAGAAAATAGAAGGGGCGAATCATATTTTTTAAAATTGGTAAGGTAAGGTTGGAATTTTTAACATCGATGCATATCTTTGTACTCATGTAATTTATACTTTTTATGGAGTTCTTGTACATGGTGGCATTGAAATTTTCGATATTGGTCTAGACTCATAAATAATGGATTATGAATATTCAAAGAATTTTGAAACAATAATTTATTGCGAGATAAGGTTTTATGCGTTTTACATTTTAGACGTGAAAATGTTATCATATCTGAATTATAGAAGCAATGCTCAATAAATAAGATATGGAAGTCGAACTTTAATAATATTTACGAACTACGAATATCTACCTAAATACATAATTACTGATTGTGAGATGAACTGAATTTTCATTTTTCTGTCGGGACAAGGTTTGAGATAAAACATCTCGTCTCAGTGAATCTAACATTTAAAAAAGAGAATTCTGTTCGACAATATTCAATATTTGTTTTCAATCATTGTTTATGATACGATATTTTGCAATAGATTATTGCTCTATCTAAGTGCAAGCTTTACTGGCTTTCGTCTATAAGCCCCTCCCCCCAATTCGGTTCTAAATCCAAAAATAATAAATTGCATATGTTCTTTTGCAAAATTTTGATTTTAACTTCGAGCACATTTTTCTCGTTTTTTTTTTGCCAAAAATAATTATTGTTATTCTAGTGAAATAATTATCAATATTTCAAAATTATTTTGAATCACTAAAAGAAATTCCATTTGTTTATATAATTATTATTCTCAAAAAGTCGCCTTTCATCTAAAAGAATCAAAATGCTGGTTGCCTTTTTATATATTTTATACGTGTTCGATACCTTAGCTCTAATATTTGATGAGCTTGTTAAAGAATACAAGGAGAAGTTCGCAGACCTACGATGGGCAACGTAGAGTAACATTTTATAAGAGAAAAAAAATGTTATGCACAAAGTTTTACAATTTGAACAAATAATGAAAATAACTAATAATTACCTATGTAAAAATTCATGAATGTAAAAAATATTATTTACGTTTTTACCAATCAATACTTTCAATATTTATAGCAGAAAAGAGAGAAAATTCTTAAATTTTCTGGAAAAATATTGTATACATAATATAATAATAATAAAATAATAATCGGTGGCTCAGTTGGTTAGATGCTCGGACTTCGCCTGAGAGGTCCGGGGTTCGATCCCTGAGCCGGTACTCTTGAATTTTTCTATGTACCTTTACCGAGGTTCTGGTGGTCCGGAAACTACCTTAAGCTGTAGGTCCCTCATCATGCACTTGAATGCAACCCAGTTCGTGAATGCTGGGGTAAACATATGTCAAGGCTCACGCTCTTATCAGATCACTTGATTGCATTGTAATAATGCGTCCGTGATTGATAATATATAACGGGCAGCCCCGTGCATACTACTAAAAAAATAAAAAAATAAATTAAATCCAATTCTAACCAAAAATGCCTTTGAAATATTGGGCTGTCACCATCTTAAGCCTAAGACATTAATTTTTAATAAGGTGTTCTTGCATTGTCGTCGCGGTAGGGCTTGAGCTTTCCTCTCATGAATTTGACGGCTATGTTGGCTGTAGCATTGCTACTGACAGGTACCACGCACCACACCGATCATTCTAGTACATGGATTGACTTGATGATTGTTGATGATCTAGACAAGGTAATTTCTTGTACTCAACACTCAGTCTGATTCCTCTCAAACCACGACCTTATCAGCATTCAATACCAGTACTCCTTTGACCCCTCCTCTAGTAAATCTCCTCTGTCTATACGCAATCTCACAAATATAAATGAAGCCGAATTTCTTGAGCACCTCTCTGCTTATGATTTGAAAAGAATTTTTATTGAAAAAGATATAAATAGAAAGGTTATCTGGCTAACATAATTTTTATCTTCAGGTTTTGATCAATTTGGGCCTCTTTATACCCTCAAAGCAAAAAGGAAGTCTACTCCTTGGATTACATCTTATATCAAAGACTTCATGAAAGAAAGAGAGAACAAACGTAGATTGGCTAGAAGAATAAAACAAAGTATTGTTCAAGCCGAATTTCGTCAATTGAGAAACTGAGTTCAAAACAAAATCAGGGATTCATACAAACAATATAATTACAATTCTATCAAAAACAGGAATAAAAATGAAAACTTCTGCTTTCTCTTGAGACGACTTGGACTTATTTCTCCAAAACATTTGGCTCCTGATGACAATTTTTCTCCGCCAGATATTTTAACAGCCTTCACTACAAAATCCACACACCTTGCAAACAGCACTCCTTCCTCGTCCGCAGTTCCCTCTACCTTTGATGATACTGAATTATTCTTTTCTGACATATCGCAAGAAACCCTAATTAAAAAACACTCAGATGTAAAATCAAATGCTCAGGTTCAAATGATATTTCAATTAAAATGATTCGCTTAGCTTTACCAGTCATTTGTCCTATTCTCTTGCATATCTATAACGCATTTTTACAGGTGGGAATCTTTCCTGATACCTGGAAAGAGGCGACTATCGGCCCTGTTCCTCAAATATCTAACCCTACCTCTCCCAAAGATTTCCGTCCAATATCCATCCTCTGCGCATTGTCTAAACCTTTCGAACGTATTGCCCATCATCAACTTACTGCACATATTCAAATTAACAATTTAATGGACCCAATGCAATCTGGGTTTCCTGCCAGGCATAGTACTCTTACAGCTACACTTAAAGTAATTTCTGACCGTAAACTGGCAATTGATAGAAGGGAAATAACTGTTGTTGCCCTTCTTGACTTTTCTAAGGCGTTTGATACAGTTAACCTTAATTTACTTTTGACTAAGCTCAATTCACTTCACCTCTCGAATATGTCTGTTAAATGGTTTGAATCTTACCTTAGTAATCGTTCGGAAAAAGTACAAATCAGCAATGACGACAGTTCTGATTGTGGGGAGGTCAAAAGTGGTGTCCCTCAGGGATCCACGCTTGCACCCACTCTATTTAATATCTATACCTCTGAACTTGGTGGTGTACTTCGTCATTGCAACTATCACAAATATGCTGACGACTTTAAGCTTTACCTTTCCGGGCCCATTGCAGGAGGATATTGATTTGGTGGTGCAGTGGGATTTGACAAACGGTCTTACTCTTAACCCTGCTAAAACTAAGGCTATAATCATCAGAAATGATACAAGTTCAATTCCTTTTCATTCCATTCGAAATATTGTCGCATGCTTCAACTTTCTAGTCTAGGGTTGAAAACACAACTTTCGGCCCGCTCAAGAGGCAACGAAAGTCGAACTTTCGATGCGCATGTTATGAAAAATCATTTCATACATTTTCCTTAAATTTCAAACGCTTTCAATTCGAAATTATCAAGAACAAATGATGGTCTAGCCGGAGTTTTCTGCGTGTGAGAGGAAAGCTGAGTGGTGCTCGACAGCTAACTTCACATAACAGTGACTCTAATCCGCTCTCTAATCGTAAGCGAAAGATTTATTAAAGTTAAGTTTAATTAAAAAAAAAAACTCAAATCGGATCAAAATTGTAAGCTCTAGACTAATTTGCCCAGAAAAACTTGTTTTGTCCGTCTTTCCCGAATTTCGTCCCGAAATTCGGAATGTGCAGTACGATATTTTTAATAAGTTTGGCTAGTTTTTATGTATAATTTAAATAATAAATGGCGTGTTCCTCACTCTAAATATTAAATATATCAAACGTTAAAAGTTGAAATTAATGTAAACATAAAAATAATAGAGTGTCATGAGGCACTCTTGTTGAAACTGAAATAGCTAGTAACGTCAGCCACTTTTACTACCTATAATAATCGCTGTCAGTTTTCTCTTTTGTTACCGTGAATGATACCTCACGTGACACCACGTGTGCTAAGGTCAAACGGATTTTTTCGATTACAGCTGATTAGAGCAATTATGGTTACGTATTTTCGTATGACATAAGTGATAAATGGAAATACTTTCTTCAACGCTCTTAATTCTAATTTATTTTACCCTGAAAACTATTTGTTTAGACAATAATAATCAATATATTCCTTAGTTTTTATTATTGCAGTAAAAAATTACAGATACTATTATAATTCATTATTTATTAATAATATAAATGATTAATTGTATTTCCCAGGTCGATCAAGATTCCGAAATGATCTTAGAGATAACAATCGCAATGAAACTTATTTTTGAAATAGAAAAATTTACTTTCTATCCAGGAAGTTTTCAATCGGAGAAAGGTCCTCGTTTCCGCTATAATCATATCAATTTATATAACAAACTGTCTGTAAAATTTCTTGGATGAGTTTTCAAATATGCAAAAGTAAATAAATCTAATAACATAAAGCAAATCATCTTCCATAATTGACTTTTTCTTGTACAAAATGGTAAATGAGTAAAAACATAACTTAAAATCTCCTTATCGACAATTTCGAAGCATGATCATGATGAATATAAATACATTAATAAGTATAAAATAAGTATAAACAAGTATGAATAAATATAAATAAGTATAAATCATAATTATAAATTCTTGTCCTTGAAAAATCTTGATTTTACGATACAGATATAAAACCGTAATTTATTTTCAAAGTTTTTATTTAGCCTTTGTATCTACTCGTATGAGATCACTAAAAAATAAAACGCACCTGTAAATAGATTCTTCACTTTTTACTGTTTTTGTTTCCAAAGGTTACAACTCATAAATTTAAAGATGTCTTATAAAAATCTTGGATGAGTAAAAGTATTTCCTGGTTGAGATGTCCTTTTTTCATAGGATATTCGTATCGAAAATTCGGTACGCGTCGCGCCGCCTTTTTTCGTAGTACAATATGTATTTAAATATCACATTTCTTTATTTAATTTTATATATATACTTTTTGCTCTAATTAGATTATAAATTATAAATTTACTCACAGTTTTATTATCATCCAATAATTACAAGTTGTTTAACTACTTTGATATGTTCTTGTATTTTTCATCGAATATTCGCGAGGAAATCCAGAATTAAAGTTTTTACAGAAAGAGGAACGATTCTGTAATATTTCCCAATTATTAATAATTACAGACGATTATTAAACCAAGATAATTTTTTTAAATCCTTGTGTGCACACCCAACTTTATCTATACGTTGTTATACACCCGGGGTACCAGGGTGCCCATCTCCCTATTTTTAATAATTATGCAATTGAAATCGTTTCCTTGACGTTTATTCAAATAAATTGATGTACACAGAATGTAACGTATAATTAATTATGAATTAATAATACACAATTAAATTATTATTAATTATAATATTATTCAACACATTTCACGGTCAGGAATCAAATAACTTGATAAGAAATTAATAATCCACTGAAAGTTGAATTTTTATATGATGGGTAACCGAGTACCATCTGGGTGTGTCCGCGCCGTATGTATACTTTGAAGTAAATTATTTGTGCAAAAAAAAATCCTAAATAAATTCTAAATACATTTTCTTAGAATTGAGCCTAATAACGACGATTCAAAAGACCCAAGCGAAATTCTAATTTTAAATTGTGATGGGCACCCGGGTACCCGGGTGTGCACACGAGGGTTAATCAACAAATGCTTTACTATATTTAAAAAATGTAAGGCATAAAATGACTGAAATAAATAATTCGTTAGAAATTGAATGCACACCTGTTTATCGAATCTAAAAAAAGAAGGCATCTGGGAATAGAATATTCGCTGTAATTTCTTCGAATCGCTTTGATTATTTCGCGTGCTGCATAGTTTGGAGGAACAGCACCAAAAAGATAGGGAAACCTGAATTTCATAATTAACGAATTTACATTTAATATATATATTACATGAAGGGAGTTTTAAATATTGTATTATTATCATTCTTTCACCTATATTTAGGATCCTTAGCTAAACCAGTGTCAACATAAAAAGGATAAATTGTAGTAAAGTAAATTTTAGGTTTTTTTGGATCCATTTTTATTTCCTCTTTAAGACCATCCATCAATCCTTTTAGGAAATTATTAAACTTTAATTAATTTTTAATTGAATTATTATATAATGTAAAATAATTTTCAATTACCTCTAATCGCAAATTTGGAGGCGCAATAAGGAACTTTATTTGTAACACCATAAAGTCCACACATGCTACATATTGAAACAATGTGACCTTTTCCATTTTGCAACATGCTGGGTAGACACGACTGTATTGTCTGCATTAAAAAACGATTTTATAATCAATTATTTAAAGAATAAACTGCTAAATAGAGCATAATCCAAATAGAGTTTTTTAAATTGTAGCATATTAATTAATCAAAAGTGTTTACGCTTACCGAATTTCGGTGATTCCAGTTTTACTGGGCTCACCGAAAATATTTGCTCTACGCTTACCGAGGGGTTAATTATACTCGGATTTTTGGTGTACACTAGATTGCAAGATTGCATGGGATTGCAAAAGATTGCATAAATATATTTTCATAAACTTATAGAGATTGCATGGCCCTTACGAGAAAATATTATCGGAAAATTAGTATCCCTGGCGGAAAAGTAATACAGAATATTTCTCACTATATGCACAACTTTTCCGCCTGGGAGAGGCCTACAATGATTTTCCTATAATTTTTTCGCAATTATAGGAAATTCATTATATAAAATTATTCGACAGAAAAATATTATAGGATAATCAGCATTGGAACAAATAATTAAAAAATATTAAAGAATTAGTGTAAAAAGTAAAGAAACTATAAAGGTATGATTTATTTTAAAACCCCATTATCTTATTCCTAGAGTTCTCTAGAAATCCATTGAAATCCCTTGAAATTTGTAAAATCCCTTGAATCTTGTGAAATTTTAGGACATCCCTTGCAAATTTCTAAATCTCTTGAAGCTCGTTGCAATCTCTTCAAAATAACTTTAAATCTTTAAAATCCTTCGAAATTTTTTTAATTCCTTCAAACCCTTTGAAATTGTTAATATCCGTAAAAATCCATTCAAATAAAATTTAATTCATTCTTTAAAGTTTTCTATAAATTAGTTGAAGTGTCTTGAAATCTTTGGAAGTCGTAAAACCCCATTAAAATAAGTATAAATCACTTGAAATTCCTTAAATATAAATGAAATTAAACGTATTGAATAAAGTTCTCTATAAAAAAAGTTAAAATCCCTAGAAATCTTTAAAATAATTAAAAATCCTTGGATATTAAATACATTTTTTTAATCTTATGAAATGCCTTTGAATATCTTCAAATCCCTTGAGATCTTTGGAGTCAGTAGAAATCCCTTGAAATTCCATTCTATAGAATTTATTTCTCTGGAAATCATTTAAATTCCCTTGAATATAAATTGAATTGAACTTATTCATTAAAGTTCTTCAACAAAAAGTTTCAAATCCCCAGAAATCTTCTAAATTATTGCAAATTGAATAAAAATTAAATTTAACTTATTTATCAAAGTTCTCTTTTAAGAAATATACCGTTCAAAGCCCTGGAAATCTTTAGAGTCACTAGAAATCTTTAGAATTTCCAGGACTCTCTTGAAGTTTAATTTAATTTCAGTTATTTTACAAATTTCTCTAAAAATCCCTAGACATCTTTGGGAATCCTATAAGATTCTTTGAAATTCCTTGAAATTATTTATATCTCTTGAAATACTTCGGATTTCGGAATCTCTTAAAATCCCTGGAAAACTTTCCTTTAGAAATCGTAAAAATCCATTAAAATAAATAAACATCATTTGAAATTCCTTCAAAATAAATTAAATCAAAATTATTCGTTAAGGTTCCCGAACAAACGTTCAAATCCCCAGAAATCTTTGAAATTCCTTAAAATATTTGGAATTCCTAGGAATCGCTTAAAATTTAAATTATTTCCCAAAGATCTCTAAAAATCTCCTCAAATCTTTGCAAATCCTACAAAATTCTTTGAAATCCCTTGAAATTTGTTTAATCTTTTGAAATCCTTCAGAATATCTCAAAATTCCCGGAAATCTTTGAAATCCTCTAAATTCCCTTGAAATGTTTCGAAATCTTACATTGAAGGATTTGAAATCTTTGATTAATTTAATAATGATTTTTGTGATTTGTAGTTTCTTTACTTTTTGCATCAATTCTTTCCAAATTTTACCATTATTTTCCTATAATGATTTTTCTACAATCTGCAACAAATTATAAGAAATTCATGATAGGTAAGTCATTATAGGCCTATATTGAATTTCCTGTAATATTTATAAGTAAGGGGGATTATAAGTAATTAGTCCCTCGACACTCACCGAATTTCGGTGAACCTACAGACACGCCCTTAATAAATAGCAGAAAAACGAAATATAGAATTTAAAATAATAAATTATAGTATTGAATGGATAAAAAACACAAACTCGCAATCGATGATGGCAGAATATAATTATTAATAACTCACCCAGAAATTGGATAACACATTAACATTAAAAGTTTGTTCTATATCGTCTGGATAATATTCAAGAAAAGGGCGGTGCAATAAAATTGCTGCATTATTTATTAAAATAGAGATATCAGGTACGCCAACTTTTCTCATCATTCTCAACGTTTCTCGAACCTCCAATCTTTTTGATACATCCACGACAAACCCGTAAGCCTAGATAATAAATTTGTTAAACTTATATAATATATGATCATTTAAATTCTTTAAGCATAAATTAAATAAGAAATGACTAGAAAAGATTTCTTGATTATCTAGGGATGAATGATTCAATTTACTTCGCCTCCTTGGTTAAGAATGGTACTCAATGTTGATTTATTAGCATTCATATCATTATCCCAACAGACAACTATACATCCCATAGCTGCTAACTGAACTGCCAATTCTTTTCCAATTCCATGGCCAGCTCCAGAAATCTAATTTTATTTTATTCCTCAGTTATATTTCCGCTTTAAAATAAGCTGATTTTGAAATTGAGATTTAAATTAAATAAATTATATTTTTAATAATTATCAATATGTATGTAGTTTATTCAATTGTACTGTTTACTATTTAATTTGTATTACTGATTGTAATAAACCTTAATTTATTTATAAGCATAAAATTACCAATACGGCTTCGCCTAACAAATTCTTCATTGAAGGAGGCACAATAAGTCTAAACGATGCGGCTATCATTGAAAATGTAATTTTCAGCGATAGTAAAAATAATTCGTAACCTAACCTGGGAAAAACGTATGGTTTCACTTTTTTCCATAAGCTTAAAATTCTGAAAAATTAATGTCATTTAAATTTGAGATAAATTTCGAGGAAAATTTGCTAATTGAAAAACTTTGGAATTTCAAAACGTATGAATTTGAAAGCTTTTCTTCAATTTAAAAAAATGTGAACCTTTAAAATACATACTAAAATTAACAAAACAATAAATTAATCCAATTGAAAACCATTCAAGAGATATATTTCAAGACATTTCAAATTTAAAACATTTAAATTTTCGTTTCTATGAAAAAACATCTTTCAGAAATAAAATTAAAGCAAAATTGAAATTATTCAAAATTTCAGTTTTGAAATTTGAAAGAGAAAATTCAACATGTGAAAATAGGAAAAATTACCTATATTTTGATTTAGAATCAGCAGATTTTTCCCCCTCAGGCTTTGTAGCCATGCTCACGATTATTTATTTGAATTAATTTTTTTCTCAAAAAATTATTTTCTCAGCTTCTTTTTTATAAACATAACCATTCACTCACATTGAGTAATGTTTGTATAATATTCTGACAGAATTTCAATATAACAAAAGACAATTGTGTAATTTCCGATTTTTTAAAATCATTCAACATGTTTTTTAATCACCATAGTTTTAAATTATAATCAGCCAATATTAATATTCACAAAATTTGTAGTCATTAAAAAAAATTAATATTTTGATGTAAAATATTATATTTATCGTAGAAATCTTAAGTATACAAAATTTAGAAGAATGTTTGTTGAGCTTTAATCGAAACTCTGAAGTCAACTATGAATTAAATCATTTGAAAAGCTCTTGACAAGTTACAGGTTGTAGAAAAATATAATCTATTATCCTCAGAAGAAAAAAATATAGTTTTTTTTTTCTTTTAAAAATTATATAATGTATTAAGGAAAACAAGCTATAGAAAGTATATGAATAAGCAACTTCCAGCTGAAAGAATATTCAATGGAAAATTGAAGAATATAAAATCTAAAGACATTAAAAGAAAATAACACATATTGCGGTGATGTGCAGTTTTTATTTTAACCTAATACTTTTTATTTCAATAATTTTTATCTAGCACAATGGTTAGATGTCTTAACCTCTGTTTAATTATTTATTATAGGCTTATATTCTTAAAGAATAGTTGTTTAAAAATATGAATGGGAAAATATATTATAGTTACGTATTTACTATGAGACATATTTTATATTTATATTTTATATATCATAAAAAAATCAATTACTAATGTTATGAACGATTAGAAAAGAGAAAAAGAATAAAACTTCTGCAACCAGAATTGGCTAAATTTTTATGTCGATGCCGACTTCTATTTTGGAAAGGGATTTTAATAAGAAAATACAGCCTACTTTTAACTTTTTTTTAAATATTATTCCCATTTTTTTTACAATGCAAATTCGTCTGATTTTCGATCCCCAAACACTTAATTTTAAGGTAAATCATTAAAAATTTACGAATTCCTGTCCATATTTTGAAATATAAGCTATGTAGACAAAAATAGTATAATGAAAAATGAGGTATGTTATTTTAAAAAGTAACAAAAAGTTGTTCCAAATTCTTCAAATCTTTTTTAAAACAACATAAACTTTTGATTTAAGAATTTAGAACAGTACACAAGAAAAGACATCTTACATTTTTTCCCTGAAGATTCTGAGTGCTGGTATTCTCCAAAAAACACTTTTACTGACGAACTGAAGTCCAAAGCTTCCCAAATATTGTAAATTCCTGGTATTTGCTACATCGATGAAACTAAGGAATTAAAATGTAATCAAATGAAGAAGTTATTATCTTATCGTAAATTGTAAACAAATTTTTATTTTTCACCGAATCGGATGAAAACAATCTGATTACGAAATACTTCCCCAAAAATGAAACTTCGAAAAAAATGTTTGTAATTTTTCAAACAAAGGAATCAACAAAATCGAAATAATTAGAATACACAATTCGTTCTTCAGACATGGGAAAAACTTCAATAATTATTTCAAAATATGAAGAACCTATGGACGTAAGTACATATACAATGAAAAAAGAAAAAACAATTATATTCATAATTTATTAAAATTGCTTTTGTTAAATTTAATCTTAAAATTAATTTCATTTTCAAAAAAGATCCTTATCTCTCAAGTGCATTTCTGGCTTTGCAATTGGCAATCGAGAATTCTTTTTTTTAAATGTGGAAAAAAATGCAAAGCAAAAAGATTGAGGTCAGAAAGTCCACTAATTTTGAAAAATTGCTCATAAAGTTCATGCTGATTCTTATATATTTCAGATTTATAGTATAAACATAAATTGAATGAATAATAATTACAATTAACTTAAAAAATAATATTACAGCTGACGATTGGTTGATTTCCATTTTACAACATAAATTTTCTATTCTTACCATCGATAAGTAGATCCCACATCAGTGTCATTCATTATTATTATTATTATTATTATTATATCATTAAGCCGTTTCCCTTTCGGGGTAGGCGTGAATTGCTCGGTGGTAAAGTAGTGATGTGTGGATGGATATATAGGTGAAGGGTAGATAGGTATATAGGTTTAACATATTAAAATTGTGTATTCAACTAATTTTATTTTTTTTCGGACTTTTTTATATCACTGTGAATGGATTTCCAACGACATAAGTATATCCAATTTTTAAAAATAAATTCTTGAATGGTGGAAATCATTGAAAATAATTGAAAAATACAACATTTCTTATAAAAGGTTGTTTGTTCTTTTCGACATGAAAAATAAATGTTTCATCTTTCCCCTATTTTCCCCTTTTTGGTGAGAAAATTACTCTATTTCGCCTATTTTGAGCTCCTTTTGCGCTGTGATCCCTGTATACATAAAATATGCATAAAAATCATGGTATTTACGTTTCCTTTGTCAATCATATTTTCCGAGATATCTATCCTGGGAGTAAAGGGTGAGTTGTGCCGCGCGAATCGTACGCTCCTTTCGTAGCTCATATTTCAAAATAGGGCCGTTTTGGATAAAAGTGTACAGTACTGAAATTATATATAATTTTCCGTTCTACGACATAAGTTCAATGCATTTTCATCGAAAACCCCTCTCATTTGGAGATATGAGCTACGACAGAAGAAAAAGTGAATACCATGATTTTCCATGTATATTTTATGAGCAATTTGCCTGCAAAAATTCATTTCTTTCCGATGCACCCTTTCCGAAATAATCATGAAAAACCATTTCGGGAGGGGGTGCTTCATTCAGAAGAAAACGCCTAAAAATCTCATAACTACTTAAAATTGTGATATTATTGAGCAGATAATGATGTTAAATTATAATGAATCAATAATTATACAATAAATGAACATAGTGAATTAAAAATGACTGACCAAACATTGAAAGATATGTGTCGTTACTGAAAGCAGAGTTTACAGATGCAGTACTGTGAACCTGAAAGCACTGATCATAAGTGAATAAGAATGCAGTAAAATTGCATTGATACCTTACAAAAAACCTTCGAAGAAATATACCACAGAAAGCAAAACTAGAAAAGAATTAGAACAAGCATTTGTAATTTCTGCTTGCAGTAACGTCACATGTCTTTCGGTGTTTGGTCAGCCATTTTCAATTTTCTATGTTTATTTATTATATAATTATTAATTCACTATAATTTAGTATCATGATTGCCTCAATAATATTACAATTTTAAGTAGTTATGAGATTTTTAAGCGTTTTCTTCTGAATGAAGCACCCCCTCCCGAAATGGTTTTTCATAATTATTTCGGAAAGGGTGCATCGGGAAGAATTGAATTTTTGCAGGCAACTTGTTCATAAAATATAAATGAAAAATCATGGTATTCACTTTTTCTTTGTCGATTATACTTTCCGACATATCCACCCTGGGAGTTGGGGGTGATTTTGACCACGCGGATCTCACACTCCTGTCATAGCTCATATCTCCAAACGAGAGAGGTTTTCGATGAAAATGCATTAAACTTAAGTTTCAGAACGGAAAATTATATATAATTTCAGTACTGTACACTTTTCTCCAGAAACAACCATGATTTTTTATGCACATTTTATGTACAAGTTGTCTGCAAAAATTCATTTTTTACCGATGCACCCTTTCCAAAATAATCGTCAAAAAACATTTTTTGGGGGTGTCTTACACGATTTAGGAGTATTTTTACCCTTCATTCCGGGTCAGAATTATTTGTTATTACCTTCTTATGCAGTACTTCAATGAATTACAAAATTCGCACAAAAATTTAACGAGATTTACAAAACTTTTTGGGGATTTCATTAGATCACAAAGAATTTCAAAATATTTCTCAAGTTAGACAAACGGGCTGCCTAATTAAACATGTAAAATACCACATTATTTGTCGAAAATATTAATTATTCGGACATACAATAAACATTGCTGTTTTATGAGTGAAACAACACAGTGAATCACAGAGATATTATTTATCTCAAGTTGGATAAAAACGCTGCAAACATTTGCAACGTTTTTATCTAACTGCAGATAAATAATATCCCTGGGATTTACTGAGAAAGATTCTAGAAAAACAGCTACATTTGGCGAGGTTACAAATCATGATAATTTCGTAAATCTTTCCCACGATATTTTAGGCTCATCAAATATTTGAATTACGCAGGAAATTCTTCGAAATGATTTAGTAATCTGTCATACAAGATAAAATTTTTTACTCTCGTGACATAATGTATTTGTTTATAATGCCATAACTTGAGAGCGGTTAATTGAGCAAAAAAAGTGTATCAGAGAAAAAGTCCAATTTGTATTGAAATAATTGTCAGTAAACAAACTTCTACATTATAATTATTTAATTGACGAGGTAGCTGTAATAAAAGAAAGCAAATGAAACTAATAATAATAAATCTCAGATGCTCGAAATATCTGCGTTATTAAAAACAAATTTGTATTGAGTAATATAATCCTAATTTCCAAAGTTTGGAGATTTTAAATACGTCTCATTGAATGAACAGATTATTATCAATATATTGATATTTTTATGAAAGTGATGGCTAAAAACAAATGTTAGGATAAAAATTTTAGAGAATACCAAATTTTCTCGTTCAAGAGTAATTGCGTGTTTAAATAATAAAATAGTAATATTTTTGTAATATTTTAATATATTATAATTATAAATGATATTTTCACAGAGAAAATAGTAGTTTTCCACTTTTGAATTACTAAATTTTTTTATATAATCAAATTAGCAATTTTCTACTAATCTTTAATGGCTCACTTTTCTGTATTTCAATAATTAGAAATTATTAGGATTTTATGATATTTGTATGTTAGACCAGCCATAGAATGTGGTTATTATATGGACAATAAAATATTTTGTTGACCTGACCAAAATGGTTGATTGTATTAATCAAATATTTTAGTAGATGGAGTATTTGTTTAATTCAACCACAAAATTTGCCTGAGTCAATAAAATATTTGGTTGAATCAACCAAAATTTGTTGGATTCAACTAAATGTCCCTGCATATCCAAGAATTTCTTTTTAACGTTGTTAATCGTCGTAAAGATGTATACCATTTTGTACAGTCATCTTTTGATTATGATTTCATATTTTTATTGAAAAATTATGACGAACACAATATTTTCCCCGTTAATGACGCAGTTCAAATATTTAATTTTCATTATCCAGATTCGAATGAAAATCATTTTACAGGTATTTACAGGGTTGCGGATTGAAACTATTGAAAAATATAAAATTCAAAATATGCGAATCGAAGCAGATTGATCAAAAATAATATTTAAAAAAATGTATTCGACATTTATACCATATTTCATATTAATAAAGTGGATAGTTTTTTGTCGAATATTTTATTGTGATTTTGGTTACATGTGCATACGTGAGTTACATTATTATTTCTGGGGCAGAATTGAAAATCGTTGAATTTGTAATTGTTATAATTTAAGATTGCTTAAACTAATATAATTTTGAACATTGACAAATTTATTGAATCATTCTTCGAATGGGAGCATTGAAAATGATAGCGTAATTCATTTTTTTGACCAGAAATCTCGGAACTGTTTAATTTATAAAAGATTACAATTTTTTATTTGGCAGTTTAATGGCATTTAATTTAAAAAATTTCTATCGAAAAGTGTTAAAGCTTTCATTTTAAACGTGTAAGTTATTGAGCGTTTGAATTAAAAATTTCAAAAATGAAAATATTTAAAACTTAAATTTTAAAAGTGATAAAGTCAAAAGAGTTTCACTTTAAGTTATTTAATTTGCACTTCAGATTTGATCACTTGAAATGTAAGAGTTCGACTTTTTTTAATGTCGATGATGATGAGAAACTTTTTCTAAGTTATAAATGATAGGAAATTTGTTCCTCAATTAAAGCGGCCACCCTGACATTACCATCTAGGAATAGTACATATTTCCCAATGTTAGGAAACCTATTTAAGAGTGAAACTAAAAAAAAATTAGATCGGCTGCATAAAATTGTGATCAATTTATTTAGGTTACTTATACGTATCTCAAATTATTTAAGATAATATATAATAATATGACTGAACTTTATATTTCTTTATTGTTTCAGGTGAGTACTATGACATTCAGATGAATGCATGAATTGATTTGAATTGAGCAGGAAATTCTTCAAAATTAACTAGTAATCTTTGATACAAGGTAAAACTTCTTACTCTCGTGACATTTTCTCTTACGACGAGCCATTATTTTTTCACAGCTTTTCAAACATTAGACTGTAAAAAATTTTGAAAATCAAATACAGAATTCTGTTGAAAAGTAACTCACTAGGACCCTGAATATAAATGATTATAATTTATAGCCCACCGATCCATTGAAATTAAAAAAAAAATTTTATTTTTCTTAGCTTTGTGCAAAAAATCACAAAACAATATTTTGAAAATGAAAACAATCGCTAATCTAATCTAATCTGTAAAATTGCGCTAGTAATTAGTTAAATTTTAACAATTTTGATTCCGAGACGCAATAAAGTATCTTCTGCGTAAGAAAAAAAGCTATAAAATAAAAATAAACTTCTTTAGATACTCAAGTTCATCATGATTCAAGGCGAATCATGTTTGGAAAGTTTGCTAAATAATTGCAATATTCCAGGGAAAATTAGAAAAATGTACATTCGCACAAGATTTTGAAAATCAAAACAGAACTCTGTTGAAAAATAGTGCACGAAGACCCTGAACGTGTATATAATTAATTTGGAGCCCATTGATTCCTTGTTATTTTAAGATTCAAAAAAATTATATTTTTTTAACTTTGTTTAAACAGTCAGAAGGCAATGTTTTTTTAAATTGGAGACAGGCTTACATCAGGTTTAGAATGTCACAATATGACCTTCTTATTATTTCAATAGAGTTAAAAATGTTACACCATCGCGTTATTTTATTGAAGTTGTCTATTTCTCACATATTCCATTTTGATAGCCTTTGTTCAATTATAATATTTGATATATAATAATATATAATACTTATATAAAATAATAATTATATGCAACCCTAAATCAATTTCATTATGTTTAATTTGAGCAAATAGTATTAAAAAATATTTTCTTGCATTCAAAGAAGAAAGAAAAACGTCATTATTTAAAGTCAAACAAATAAAAACGAAATTAAAGAAAAATCCTTAAATTCAAACAGAACTTTGCTTGAAAAATGCGACTTTTTGCAACTTTAAAAAAAAATGCAACTATTCGACTTTCTTCTGTTTTTCTCAGAAGTTCGCTGTACTCACTTTCAATTTTAATCGCAATGAAACTTTTAAAATTGAAATTCAAAACCTGACAAAATTGTACCATTTTAATTGAGAACAGTAAAAATTCTATCATTTCTCATTTTTGAAGCTGAACAATTTGGAACTTCGTGAATCTTAATTCAAAGTTTTAATCTTCTTAAATTTCAAGCCTTAACAGTTGCACATTTTTAAGTCGAACAAATTTAAAATCGGTTAATTTCAAATTCAATTTCAGCCTTCAAACTTGTTCATTTTTTTTCTCAAAAATTTAACTGTTTTGTTGGAAATTCCCCTTTTTATAGAAAATGTATCCTTTTGGTTTGAGAATTCCTCTTTTATAAAAATGTAACCATGCGGTTGAAATTGAAAATTTAACTGTCTTCTAAAAATTATTTTTTTTTAAATCTCAACTATTTGGTATAAAAATTAATCTTTCTAAATTATCTTTTTTGTTGAAAATTGAAATTTTAAGGTTGATAATTCAAGTGTTTTTTTTAATTCATCTTTTTGGCTTGAAAATTGAACTATATTTAGCTAAAACTTCAATTACTTTGTTAAAAATTCATCTCTTTTGCTTTTAAGTGCTCAACTATTTTGTTGTGAATGCAACTGTTTGGGTGCATAAAATATGTTTTTTAAATTAAACTATTTGATTGCCAATTAATCTTTTGGCATTAAAAGTCAACTGTTTTCTAAACCATTCGACTTTCTAACTTGAAAGCTTAACTCTTTTTGGAAAAATTCGTCTTTTTTAGTTGAAAGTTCAATTAGTTCGTTGAAAATGCAATGTATTTTGACTTGAAGTGTTAGTAATTTAAAGTGTTTTGTATTGAACTCAATATTGTATCTATATTAATTTTATTAAAAGGAATTTATTCTCCTATTTTCGTAAAAAAATCACCATATTTCCCGTGTTAAGAGTACATATTACACTGTTAGAAATTTCCTAAAATTTCAGTCATATTCAATGACTTATGTCACTGCAATTTAATAAATTTGGTTTTGAAAATTAATTTGAGACCATATTCATTAATTTTCAGTGACACAAAACTTAATTTTGAAGCAAAAGTTATTGAAATTTCATAAAATTGACATCAATTGCTCAGTTTATGGTGCTGCGAGAGCTTTGGCTGATTCAAATCGAAGGCTCAAACCGACGATGGATCAAAATACCAAAAGACGCTTGCATCAACTGAGCAAGAAGATTGAATGGGCAAGACAGAATGCAGCTATATGATTGCTCCTGGAAAATATTAACTTTTAACGATTTTAAGGCGGAAAAAAATTATTTGGACAAATAATAATTGTTTGACAAATTCAAGATTAGTTAGAAAATACTTTCCAACTTGGCACTTTTCTGGCCACTTTTTTATTTTTTCGACAACCGAGCTTTTTCCACTGAAAACCCCGTGTTGGTTTTGAAAAACCGGTGGCATGGATTAATGTTGACTGGTTTAACCCTTAAAGTTACCCCCTCTCTGTGATAACATAAAGAATGAGGGGGGTTGCTGAAGACCCCAGCTGAAATTTATTCATTGTAATAAAGATTTTTAATTTTTTTGCACTAAAATTTTGTTTGATATACTTTTTTATATCCTTCATAAGATAAAACTAGTTAATACATATTTTTTTAATTTTAACATATGAAAAAAAGTTAAAAACTTAAAGTAAAATGGAAAAAATGATTCATGGCTATAAAAAGGCTGGATGTAAAAGAGCACAGGGATAACTTTAATTGTTAAAAAACGAATGGAATTTCTATTTCCGGAATACAAGCAAATTGGAGAGGGATCGATCACCAAAAATGGAAAGTCGCATTATTACAGGTATATATTTCGACCACCCTAAGGTAGCATACAAAATCAGATGAAATTAATGAATTCTTATTTGCTGCAAACATTTTTGAATTCTTTAATAGGATATAATTATAAATGTGATGAAAATTGAAAATTCTTATATCTGTTTAAGAAAACCTTTCAAAACAGTTGTTTTAAATGTTTTTCAAGCGAAATTTATTTAAAATGACTGGATTCTTAAAAGAATTACGGAAGAGTGTATTCAAAATTCAAAATCGAATTTACCAAAAAAAAGATACCAAATTGTAATTATTTTTAATAATCATTCTAAAGCTGATAACTTTTTTTTATATAGTTACAAAAAGCGTAGATTATTTTTACCAAAAACTAATGATTTTTAAAAATGCTGGTTTATCTAAGAACAATAAATAATTTCTGCTATGCATAGATATACGTATATTCAAAATAATTTTCATTAATAAACCTATTATTGTGTGTAATTTGGAAATTAAATAAAATGGAAATTTCTTCTTTATTCTTCCGGACTTGCAATTTTTTATTGATGAAGAAAAGTCTCATTTCATGGCTCATCTAAACTTGCAAAAATATTGTATTTTTCTTAATGAAAGAAAAAAATGAAACCCTCTGAAGATACAGATATTTTTCTACTCTGCAAAAATATTACTTTTTTCGAGGACTCATTCAATAAACAGTGTTTTTCTCAAATTTGTATATGTTTCTGACCTGTGACAGCGTTAGAAATCAACTTTGATAGTCAGAGAAGAATTTTTTAATTTACTGCAAAATGAAAAAAAAAAATAGATGTAATATCAGATTTTTCTCCCTACCGACTTGCCTATTAGACAACAATGTCCAAATGTAGCTGGGCAATGTCAACAATGCCTGGCCATTCACGGATATTGGCCGTAACATATATACTAATACTAGAACTACCTTGTTCCATTTGCCTTCGAAGCATAACTCGGCCGTCGGGTGAAAGAACTCCAGCTGTAAAATATAATATGGAGAATTTTATTAAGGAATTTTTTCAACAAACGTGAAAAGTTTTCTACTGGTCCAAAATAAAGATATTCCAAACGTAATCTTGAAGTGAGTTTGTATTCACATTATTAACACATGATTTGGGCTAATAATTGGACCAGTGGATAAATATACTAAATGGTTAATATTAACACATGACTCTAGGAACGCGAAGCTTTTTTTGGCTTCTATCAGTGCACCAGTTGGGTATTCTGGCTTAAAAGATACACCACGATAGATGCAATATTATTTCCAAGATGAAAAATGCAAACAATTTTATAACGCACTGCATTTTCCACAAAAACCCCGCTGAAAGTCGAAGCAGATATTTATCATTTAGGGGGGACGTCTCGGAGGCCTGGCGCGGGTCCAGAAAAGTCACCTATTAAGGGGGGGGGGGGCGTCGGAAAATTATATGTGTTACAGGCAAAGTATATAATCCGGAAAGATATATAATCCCCAGGCACTATATATTGTTCTTAGGCATGTAGAGTCTTAAGCATTTAGAGGATTTAGGCTTGAGCCAACTGCCGGCCTTCAGAATAATTTGGACTAAATCTGTACGTGGCGTCCAAGTTCCTGGTTTATTTACGCATTCAGAATAATACTCAGTTATTATTCTGAAAGACTGACACGTTTTAGACAATTAAAGAAACTTAACCATAGGGTACTAAAACACATGGAATAATGATTTTATGTCATATATTCAAAAAGTCTTTTAATTTAAGTTCATGTTTACAAAGGTTTCGAAGATAAACATTTTATTATTATGTTTTCATTCGTTTATGGAAAAAAGCTAATGGATGGATTCACCATTGGGCAATGAACATGCATCATGTGAACTCTGAACACATTTCTTGTAAAATTTAGTGAATATTACAACGCAAAATAGCCGTATTTACGGTTTTTCTTGCAAAAGTTACAATGTGAAATAGCATGTTGAATAGTTAATTTAGACAGTTACTTAAAAATCAAAATTGAAATTTACAGAAAACCAAACAATCATCCTTTCATTTAAAGTAGATAATCTCTTGTCATTCTTATATAAACAAAAATTTCAAACAAAAAGAACTACGTATAAACTTATTACATACAAGAAAAGAGCACATTGAATTTTTCTTTTGCAATTTGGCCTCGGAAAAAAGTGAATGGTCCAATTTACAGAATTTGATTGGTATGATTAACATCTACATTATATTGAATGTGAAGAAATTTGACTGCTAAATCAAAACACGTACTAGTAAACAATAGTCATACATGAAGTTTTGGAGATCTAGTGAATAATGATGATTAAAACAAATATGACTAGATATAATTATGCAAAAATAAGTATTCTTACCATAAATAATAAATTCATCATTTAATTATTTAATTAATATGAAGATTTTTTAAAAACATAATTATTTAATTAATAAGTTTTTCTTTATCGTTGATCATTGATCATATCATCAATATAATTTTAATAAGCAAATTGAAAAATAAATTATTGTTCAACTTCAAAACATGTGAAAACATGAATTTGAATTAGAGGACTTTTTTAATATGTGACATAAAATCATTATTCTTATTATTTTGCAAAAATATATTTCGTTAATTGGATGAACATGAAAATGAGAATGAAATGTTAAATAGCCGTTTAATGTGTTTTAATACTTTATGGTTGGTTTCCTTTAATTGCATAAAACGTGTCAGGCTTTCAGAAAAATAACTGGGTATTTTTCTGAATGCCTAAATAAACTAGGAACTCGGACGTCAAGTACAGAGTTCGTTTGAAATTCTTCTCAAGGCCGGCAGTCGGCTGAATATGTCAATACTCTAAATGCCTACGATATGTATAATCCTTGGCACAATATAAATTACGTATATAATATTTATTTTGAATATACTGATGCAGTTAAGGATGGGCATGATAAATTGACTGGTACTTACATAATTCAACACACGTATACTCGCTAGTTTTGACAATATGGCTTACTTGTAGAATGAAATCTTTATCCGCACTGAACTTTGTTTTTTACGCATGAAAATTTGTTGGTTTGACAGTTTGTTTTGCAAGAATATTTAAAAAAAAACTAGTCTTGTTATAAAATCTTCAATTGTATTATCAACTTTAATTAACAATTTTCGACAGATTTTGACGTTTCTTTAAGAATAAAAGCTTATTAAATTTTCAAGAGTTACGCGACAGGCGATTCTTTATAAACTATTTTAACCATTTATTATTGAACAATAAAGTTGATTTTTTGTTAGGTTTTCAGAGGTGCCATTTTTATAAGATGTTTAGATTTAAAATGAAAGGTCTTGTGTCAGTGCAAAAATAGGGTGGTCCAAATTCATACCTGTGCGTCTCGTCAAAGTGGGCGGGAAAAAAGTCTCAAAAAGTCCTTTGGCGAGGGAAAATTTGTAAGACAGCTTGAGTTTAATTATATACTAATTTTATAATGAAGTTTAATACGGCTTTCCCATCAGAAAAAATAATCATTTTTGTACATTTTATTCAGAATCGTTAATGTTTTTGAATACAAATGGGTCGAAATATTACATTCTATTTGCTAATTAGATGTTTATATAGATTATTTAAGCATTTTTCTATTATTTTAGCAATTTTAACCTACATTAGAGTTCGAGATTCGGGGATTTTTCCTAAATTTTAACTTATTTTCAACTTTGCAATGAGATTGAGCTGATATTTAATTTAACAAACATAATCGGTGAAACAATTGATCATTATTTTCAATAATACTGTCTTCAAATAATGCTAGAAAGTTGCGGTTTTTTCTTAAATATTCTACATTTTGTCCACTTTTTAATTAGTGTGGGGTAATTATGGATGCAATTGAACAATCCTATTTGTTTAAAGAAATTAATATGGTTTATTGAAATTTTATAATAATGACCTCTTATTTCGACGCCCCCGGCCCCCTTGTGCTGTGATCGGAAAATGCCCGAAAAAATGCAAAATATGAGTTTTGTTTGAAATTCATGATACAGATGGTGTTTTTTAGAATTTCCTCTGAATTAACTGACAAGTATTTTTTAACTAATTGAATATTTGTTCAACAATTGCTATTTGTTTGAACAATTTTTGCTCTCCTTTAAATCGTAAAAAGTTATTATTTATCGGGAGAAGTTATACAGTTCATGAATTTCAAGGATAATATTACTAACTTGAATCATTTGTCAATTATTTGAACAATTTTTATTTCTTCAAACAACTATTTCCATGTTTATCGTATAAAGTCTTTTGGCTGGAGTAGCTGAAACAATTAACGAATGATAAAAGTAATATTTTTTGCTCAGAATATTTTGCAATTCTCTGAACAGTTTTAATTTATATAAACATTTTTTTTAGAAATTATTTAAGAAATTAATATCACTTGCTTCTCCGTTGCACTGCTAAACATGTTACTTTAGAAATACTATTCTTCAAATTAATCAACATTTTTTACCTAAAACTGATATTTTGCCTTTTGTGATGCATTTCTGGGCAAAATACAAGGGAGTAAGTGGCATGGAAATTAAAAGTTATTGCGTAGAAATTATTTCCTGAACATTCCTTAAGAAGTTTTGGACTTTAATTCACAAAATGATACTAAAAAGTACTTCTTCTTTCCATGTTTTCGAAAACCGAGCTTTTCCCATTAAAAGCCTTATGGTAATTTCAAAAGCACGGGGTCACGGGTCTTTTCATACAAGATTTTTTAAATATTTCTGCAAGCCAATGCTATCATATTAATGCGCTTATATTTTTATAGTGACCAAAAAATGTTAATTATTTAAACAATTTTTATAAACAAATGCACACTTTGACCATTTTATGATCAAAAAGCTCGCTTTTTTTGCGGAATCAACTTAAAATGTTTTGCCTCAGACTTGAAATGTCTCGCCAAAGCCACCTTGCCGTCATATTTTTCACAGTGACAAATAGATGTGGATTATTCAAATAAATTTCATAAGCAAATGCATATTTCGACTATTTTTTGACGTAAAGGCTTGATTTTTTTGCAGATTAAAACTTAAAATATCTTACCAAACTCACCTTGCTGTCATATTTTTCATCGTGACTAAAAAGTGTTAATTATTTTTATACAATTTTCAGAAACAAATGCACATTTCGACCATTTTTTTCATGAATAGTCTTGATTTTTTCGCAAAATTGCACTTTAAGTCAATTTTCGCCCAAAAAATGTGCTCTTTCTCCCACTGTTTGTCCGCGAGGAAAGGGGCCCAACGCACAGAAGCATCATTTCAGAGGAGGAGCGATTGAAGAGGCTGTCCAACACAGGAACTCCATGAGAGGGCTTTCATTTTGCAGTTCAATCACAATTTGAATTTTTAAGATATAGCAACACCATTTTGCTTTATGAAAGAACAAATAAAAAACTATAGTTATGCGTGAAGAACTAAAAATCGATTCTTTGCGTATTAGGTCCTATTCTTCGCGGATGGCCACATACATAATGCCTAGGGATTATGTATAATGCCTGGATTAAATACTTTGCTTGTAACATGTACACATGGAGAGCTATGACTAATTAAATTGACTACTAGCATAAGCTGGCATAATTGGATTTATGACAAGCTACATGTCAATATGAAAATGCATATCACTTTAAATTATCATGGGTTGGGTTAACTTTAAAAACGGAAAAGGCTACAGCATTTTATCCAGAGAAAAAATGCGAAATTAAATTTCCTATAAAAATATGTACTTTTGAAGGTAAAATTTGGAACTTATTTTCAAGGTCTCTCAGGTCCAACGCCATTCACCAAGAACAATTTTTTTTGCGGTTATGAAATTATAATTTCAATATTTTTTTCTAGATCACAACAACATTTTTCAGTTCAAAAAATTAATATATACCATTATCTTGAGTATTGACGCTTAGTGCTCGCATCTGCTGCCGTAACATCCTCTGCAAATTGGTCACTCGTGGTGTGTCGACGTCTGCAAAAAGCAATATAGGGATTTTCATGTAAGAATTTTTTTTAATTCTTCGATTACACGTTTTCCGACACGTAACATAGCTGGCATACTGGTGTCTTTTTGACCCCACGCATGAAAGGCTTTTCGCAAAGAGCCAATCGATTATTTTGAGTAGCTGAATTTTTTACACACACTTGGATAGTTATTCCAAAGAATGCTGTGGGTTATTTAGTTCAAAATTTATTTTAAATATGAAAAGAAGATTGTAGAAGTTAAAATATAGCGAAAAATTACATTTTTTACGACAAAATTAATAACTTTTTTTTCTTTTCAATAACCGCATAAGTACTATTTTTAAATGTTGAAGGGATTTAAATAAGGTTAAGCATGCCTGCCGTCTTTTTGACAGCAAACTAATAGTTACTAAGAATTAATACTCACGGGCAGAGTATGACACTATTTTTTATCACACCAGTCACCATGAGTGCAAATAGCTTGCACAGAGTCTTAATGTAAACACCTAATAGGGAATCCAATCCAAACCAATCAAATTAAATTCAATCCCAATCCATTCCGTTCAATATAATTGAATTTCATTCAATTCCATTCCATTCCATTGCATTAATTTCAAATCAATTTCACTCTATTTTATTTCGTGAAATTTAATTCCATGCACCTCCATTCCATGCAGTTCAATTCCATTTAATTTCATTCCCTCTCATTCCATTCAATTCAATCCAATTCAATTAAATTTCATAAAATTCCATAGAAGCCCATTGAATTCCATCCAATTCCATTCAATTCCACTCAATTTTACCTAATTCTATTCCGTTCGCTTGCATTCAGTTCTATTCAATTCCATTTAATCCAATCCCATTCAAATCCATTTCATTCAATTCAATTTAATTCAACTCTACTCAATTCAATTTAATTCAAGTCCATTAAATTTCATTAAATTCCATTAAATTCCATTCAATGTGAGTCAATCCAATTTGAATAAATTACATCAAATTCCATTCAGTTCTATTCCATTTAATGTAAGTTAATTCAATTCAATTCCATTCATTTTCATTCAATTCCATTCAATTCCAATTAATTTCACCTAATTCCACTTAATTACATCTAATTCCATTCCATTTTATTTAATTCGCAAGATGAAGGACGAGTACCGCAATTTTGTACACTAGGCAAAGTGACACTTATGTGCGTCTACATGCCAAAGTTGGGGTCACTGCACTCATCGTACCATAAAGTACAGATACAAATGTCCGTCAACCAATTAGATCACAGAGTCAGTTACTTCGTAGTACGCTGTACTCCAAGTGAAAATTTTACGGCCTAGGCGGAGAAGTGATATTTTAGATATCGTTCACGTTACCTGAAATCGCGCTTATGATAGCGGTGTAATAAAACCTTTATTTTCGTCTGAAGCATGCGAGTATTTGAAACTTATAAGCACGTGTTTTCAATGAGAATAACACTACCTACATTTTTAATAAATAAAGTTCAAGAAGTATTTGTGGTAAATTCTAATTATCATATTACTGAATCGCGTGTTGATTACAACCAAGAAATTGTAAGTAATTTTTTTTAACCTCTCACAATAATTTTTGTTAAAAATAAAGATAAAATTGTTTTTAATTTGTGAAATTTGAGGAAAATAGTTAAATAGGCTTTATGGTTTGAGCGCCAGGGGCGGGACCTCCCCCCCCTCCGACCACATTACAAACTCAACAACAAAATGCGCCTATCAGAAATGTAGAACATGCACTGTACATATTTTGGAAAACAGCCCTGCCGAATGTTTTATCGCTGGTGGGCCAGCAAACTTCAAAAAGTCATCGAAACACCAAAATTCCAAGCACGATTCATACTTCCAGCCAAAAATTATTAATGTTATCAAAAGTGCAATTAATTTTTCCATAAGCATATGCACTTTTTAATTTAAAATTCAAAACTTCTCTCGAAGGTCTCTAGAGGCCCACGCCGTTCAGCAAAAAAAATTATTCGCGGTTAAGAAATAAAATTTGAATTTTTTCTTGAGTCCGAACAAATTTTTTTTATTTTAGATAATTATAATATACTTACGTCGAGTTTCGGAAGGTGCAGCTTGATTCCTAGAAGTGGCACCATAGTGGCCGGTTGCTTCTCGCTGTGCTAATACATGAGGTAAATTTGGTACCCAAGTACCTCCAGCTGTAAGGTATAACATAGGGATTTTTATTGATGTATTTATTTAACAATAGCCCAAATTTTGAATCGGCGTCCCCAAAACACCCCTCGTACCATAAGCAGAAAAATGATTCGCAAAACTTACAACACGATCAGTACAAATATGGACAAAATTACATTTTAGAAGATTGTAAAAGAAGTTTAGTTGAATCTACTGATGTCCTGTAGATTTCACCTAACTTCCAGTGAATCGTTAACGTATATGAAAAACGCCGAGTTCAGTAGATTTTACTAGAGCCTAGGTTTATGCGAAGAAATCAGCAGATTTACCTGAAGTTCCTGTAAAATACACTGAAAAGTCATTTCGTCTACATTTGTACTGATCGTTTTGTAAATAATCCGAATCTTTCTTCTTTGTTCAAGTTTCACACAAACGTGTGCAACTTTAACAATTTTGGCCATTATATTATATCCATCATTTGAATTTGTAACTTTTGACAGGAAATTCAAAATCAGTGATTCCAAAAACTCCCGCGGGATCAAGTGTGCAGCCACCAGCAGTGCTGCAGTTGGGTGTTCGGGCTTTGAAGATACACCTCGCTGGATGCAGTATTAATTTATAAATTATTTTTGAGGGGCTTTTAAACCTACAGCAACCGTGTTGAAAGTTGAATAGCTGGAGGGTCAACAGTAGTATAGCTAGGGGCTCCTGGAACACCACTACGTAGTTTCAGCTGCCACCGACAGATGGTATCACGGGTCAGTTCCAAAAGTCGGTAATTGAGCGGTCGGTAAGGTAGATCCCTGACGCAGATTCTTGACTCAAACAATAAGAATGGTCCCTCTTTTACAGACTGAACCCGCCAGAAGCTTTTGTAAAGGTGGTGCATGTGGGATTCTGCAAGTTCTGGAACTTTCTAGAATTTTTTTTTCTAGGAAGATCAAAGTGGACATGTAACTGCCTCTGAGATTATTACTCGTTAAACTTTCTGGATCACCTCATTTGTTAAACAGTGATGAAATTTTCTAGAAAGCTGAAACAAATTCATGGTTCGCTTAACAAGGTGGGTCCCTGAAATACCAACCCAGAATCAAATTCTCGAGACTCCCGGAAAATAATAGAACATTCTGGAAATTCTGACGTGAACTCTGACGATTTTCTATACATTGGAGTTTCTGGAGGCCTTGAATATGAACTCTTGCCTTTAAGGTTTTCAATTTCGTATAACTTTCTAGAAGATCAATTAAAATTGGATGTAATCTCTGATAATTATGCTAGGTGTGCTTCACCGGAGTAGGCTTCTATGACACATGCGGATGCATACTACCGTTCAATTATAAAAAGAGCTGCGCAGTTGAGTCATATGACACATACAGCGGCGCAGTACACTTTTACGACAGCTATGGATGCGCAGTAGACCCATACGATACACATGGATGCACAGTGCAGATTGGTGGTGTATATGGCTGTCCAGTAGAGTTCTGTCACATATACAACTGCACAATACACTTCTAGGACACTTGTGGATTCGTAGTAGACTCACAAGTCACATATGAATGCACACTACCCTTTGGTGGTATAAAAAGCTGCGCACTAGTGTGCTGCAGTACATGCAGCTGCGCAGTGCACTTCTACAATACTTATGGACGCGCAGTGCACTTCTACAGTACAGTTTGGTGATGCACAAGGAGTTACCAATTTGAAAGTATTACCAAGACTAAAAGATATTTGCTGAAGCATATTAAAGGTTAGAAAAATAATTGGTTAGTTCACCAGGTGATCCAACAAAAATGAATTTACTACATTTCCTCGCAAGATCGCTGTATAAATAAGAATAAAGGATAAAAATTATTGAAAATGTAAACAATAAAGAAAATTTTGAAGGGAAATATTGCTCATATGAACAAAAATTCTACCTGATCGATCGGTCATTTTTTTAAAATTCATTTAAGAGAGCTTAAGCTGAATGGTATGAGTGCCAAGAGTGCGGAATTTAAAAATTCAACCCAACGGCGTTTCTTCAAGTCCAGCGTTGAAAAGAACGATCGCAAGCAATATTTTGGATTTCCAATTCAACCCAACGCTGTTTGATAATAGCCAACGCTGGAAGGAACGAAATTCTCTTGCAGAAGGAAGTAAAAGTTCATTTTAAATACATTCCGAGCAATGTAGAAAGCGCGCGAAATTTGAATCCATCTATCCGTAAATCAAATCTAAGCAATATTAAAGTGCTTAAGGTGAATTGAGGCGCATATATTCCAAGTACACAGTTTTCCCCTTGCAATGCTTATTTAATCTTATTATTCCAAAGCTTGTGGTACACAAAATTTACAAAAGAAGATTTTTATTGTACATATTTAAATTCAGAAAGATTATAGGGTCCTCCGAAGTAGCAGAAATAGAGTTTGTCATTGTTGGTTGCTTCCTCCGACTTTTCGAACGTATCCTCTCACATAGCATGCTCCAAAACTTTCATGATTCTGCTACGTATGAATACTGCAAACTAGTTTTCCAGCTCAATCACAATCCTAGCTAAATGATGGTGAAACAATGATCGGTTATTCACCGACTGACGATTTGGATTTGTATCCGTGCTAAGAAACCACCATTCGATAAGTTGTTGGTAAAAACAGATGGCGCTACTGTAAAGTCAGTTAAATTAGCGGAAAGTTAAAAGTTGCATGTGGAAAATCTAAATTTGAGAAGTGGGTAGCAATTCAAATGTTTCACGAATAGCAAAAAAGAATTTTCGCAGGCGTAGTAAAGATTAGAAATTTAAGGTTAGTTCATCAGGTGACTTATCCAAAATGTATTTACTGCATTTCTTGTTTGGATGGCTGTTTGAATTAGAATTAAGAATAGAAATTACAAGAAACTTCAAACACAAATTCTATTTGATAGATTCAAATAATTCAAGAGAGTTTACGCTAAATTTGATGAGTACCACAAGCATGAAATTTGAATTCTACCCAACGACGTTTGCAGAAGTCCTGCACTCAAAAGAACGATAGCGAGCAATACTTCAAATTTTGAATTCAACCAAAAAAAGCTTGTAAAGTCTATCACTGAGAGGGACAACAGCTAAAAAAATTTTAGACTTTTAAAGCAACCTGACGATGTTTGTAAAGCACATCGATAAAAGGGACAACATCCAGCAGTACATTGAATTTTGAAACCAACCCAACGTGGTCTGTAAATATCCAACGCTATAAGGAACGATAATTCACAGATTCACTAAATGTATAGCAGCGTCATCTATCAATAATTTAAGCAGCCAATGATTTAAACTTTACTACTATTGAAAGAAACTTAAGCGCCACCGAAACTTACTAACTAATACTCAACTAAGAGAACATGTTTAGATAAATTTCGACCTTTGATAACTTTAAATGTTTGTTTATTCAAGCAAAAATACTTAACCTCATTTCTCAATGTAGATTCCTAACGTAGTGTAACGAAGTAATCTCTAGACATAATTATACAAATTAAACATAGTTGAAGCACAAATTTACCAGGGTCATGCTCGCTAAAATATTATGTTTTTTTGACGCAATATGTGGACAATTGCTTGACACTCGGGACTTTGTAATAAATGAAGAATGTTAATGTAAAATCGCAAAGCATCTGCAAGTTCGTCAAGATCTATATGAAGCATCATACTGAAGCATCATACAGCAGCATTCACGATTTGTTTGAGAGTACGCCTATTACATTAGTTCACTCAATCCATCCTCCTTCTCCTCCTACTCCTTCATCTGCTCATTCGTCTCTTTATTAAATACAACATTATAAACAGCTTCCTTATCATCATCATTATGTTCCTGATCTTCTTCCAATTCTTTTTGATCATCCTCCATCTCATTTTCATGCCGATCTCCATCTTCCATATCCATAGCATCCTGCTTCTCATCTTCCTTCCTTGTTTTCTTAGTCATAAAAGGCTCAAAGACATCATGATATTCAGCATTTTCCCAGAGAGAGCCGCATTTGCGCTTTTAAACCTCCTACAGTTTGGTCACTACTGAACAACTACTATTGTCATTTTGTTTCCTGCTATTATTATTTTCAGTCGTTTCTCGAGATTCTGGCAACTGGGGAGCAGTAAACTGATGACAGTTACTTTCGTGATACCCAGTCACGTTAATGAGAAGATTTTTTGCTTTCTGACATGAGTAAATCTGATGCCTCTTTGGGGTATCGGATCGGGAATAGACTTTTAGACAATCTTGACAAGCAGAAGTGATCTTGATGCTGCATATGGTGTTAATGGCATTATATCAATGACATCATAATTTATATAGCAGCGCGCTTGCAGATGTGGCTGTAGTGAAGATGGAGGTAGTTGCAGCGGCGATGGTGACGCAGTGCCAGAAGTGGTGGTGAAGGTGGTGGATGTATTGTTACTTAATGTATGTATATAAAACCTGCCTTACGTAGTTTCTTCATAATAAAGAGAATTTAATTGGTATAATGTTCGTTTTCTGCAGCCTGTTAGATTAGGAGCAAACGCTGACAATCAACCATTTCAATAGAATCATCATAGTAGGGATACTTTGTTTTCAGGCTTTTTTCACTTTCTCACATTTGGTTAAAGAACGACCACCTTCAGAGTATCGTTTGCATGGAAACAATTTTGCAAATAATGTTCTTGTAGTTGGTATTATTGCTAATACGAATAGGTTCAGAGGGAATGTAATGCTTCTTGTAAGCGTTTGTGTTGATGAGGATTTCTTTATAGTTATTTAGGTCGCTTAAGCTGACGCAAGACTCCTCAGGAGCTTGCTGGTAGAGATGGTGGTGGTGGTGGTGATTCAACGTTGAAGCAATGTTGAAACAATATTAAATCAACGTTGAAGCAACGTTGAAACAATGTTGAATCAACGTTGAAGCAACTTTAAATCAACGTTGCACAAAGTGTGCACAGGTGGTGGTGGAGGTGCAGAATGTAGATGGTTAAAGTGGTTGATGAAAGGGATGATGACAAAGATCCTTTGGCTGATAGAATATTAAATGGAAGATTGCTTCTGAACTACTAGTAACTATGGCGATTGTGATGAACATTCAACTCCCTCATTGCCGCTGCAACTACCTCCATCTTCACTATAGCCACATCTACAAGCGCGCTGCTATATAAACTATGGTGTCATTATTATAATGCCATTAACACTCTATGCATCATAAAAATTACTTCTGCTTGTCAAGATTGTCTGAAAGTCTACACCCAATCCGATGCCCTAGAGAGGCATTAGATGAACTCATGTCAGAAAGCCAAAGATCTTTCCATCAACGTGACTGGATATGTCGAAAGTAACTGTCATAAGTTTACTGCTCCCCAGTTGCCAGAATCTCAAGAAACGAATGAAAATAATAACAGCAGTGTAGAAAATGACAATAGCAGTATTTCAGTAGTGAACAAACTGAATTAGATCTTAAAGCGCAAATGTGGCTCTCTCAGGAAAAATGCTGAATATCATGATGTCTTTGAGAAGGATGATCAACAAGAATTGGAAGAAGATCAGGAACATGATGATGATGATAAGCAAGCTGTTGATGATGTTGATTGTAATAAAGAGGAGAAGGAGGAGATGAAGGAGGAGGAGGAGGCGGATTCAGATGGATTAAGCGAACTGATATAAAAGGCGTACTCTTAACCACGTCGAGAATGCTGCTATATGATGCTTTATACAGGTCCTAACGAACTTGTAAATGCTTTGCGATTTTACATTACCTCTCGCCATTTAATACAAAGTGCCGAGTGTGAAGCAATTGTCCACATATTGCGTCAAAGAAACATAATATTTTAGCGAACACGAAAATTGTGAATTTGTGCATTTAACTATGTTTAATTTGTATAATTAAGTTTAGAGATTACTTTGTTAAACCAAGATAGGAATCTACATTATGGAAAAAGGTGGAGTATTTTTGCTTGAATAAACAAACATTTAAGGTTATTTGAGGTGAAAATTTATTTGAAGCTGTTCTCTTATTTAAGTATTAGTTAGCAAGATTCGGTAGCACTCTAGTTTCTTTGAATATTATTAAAGCTAAAATCATTAGCTACTTAAATTATTGATAGATGACGCTGCTATACATTTGATAAATCTGTGAAGTATCGTTCCTTATAGTGTTGGATATTCACAGACCACGTTGGGTTGGTTTCAAAATCCAATGTACTGCTGGCTGTTGTCCCTTTCAGCGATGTGCTTTACAAATATCGTCAGGCTGCTTTCAAAGTCTAAAATATTGCTGGCTGTTGTCTCTTTCAGCGATGGACTGTACAAGCTTTTTTGCGTTGAATTCAAAATCTAAAATGTTGCTCGCTATCGTTCTTTTCAGTGCTGGACTTCTGCAAACATCGTTTGGTCGAATTCAAATTTCATGCTTTTGGTACTTATATAATTTAGCCTAAACTCTCTTAAATTAATTAAATTGATTCGATAGAATTTGTGTTTAAATTTTCTTATAATTTTTATTCTTTATTCTAATTTAAACAGCGATCCAAACAAGAAAGGTAGCAAATACATTTTGGATAAGTCACCTGGGGAACTTACTCAAATTTTTAATCTTCGCTACGCGTGAGAACATTCTTTTTTGCTTCTGGTAAATTTTTAAATTGCTACCCCCTCCTCAAATTTATAGTTTCCACATGCAACCTATAATTTACCGCAAATTTAACTGACTTGACTCTAGCGCCGTCTGTTTTCAGTAACAACTTATCGACTGGTTATTTTTTAGCACGGATACAAACCCAATTCGTCATTCGGTGAATGACCGACCATTGTTCTACCAGCATTTCGCTAGGAACAAATCCGTTCTATAGAAGCCGTTAAAAAAGTACCTTACAGCCTTATAAGCCGTTCAAGTGTACCACATAACCTTATATAACATATAACTACACTATGTAACTCTATGTACTGTAAAATACTACTGCGTAACCGTATAGTTCTAGAATTCAGGTATGGATCACATAGCCAATATCGACGGCTCTAGAAATTTGTTGCAGACAAGAGCCCTACGTGCACCGAACCTCATAGAAACTTCAATCTATCTTTCTAGAATGTACGAGGTCTGTTTGATAAGTCAGTGACTTTTTGAGTTCTTTGCGCACTAACTCTAAATGCACCACTGATCCCGTCAACGCCATCTATGAATAGACTACTGTTAAATTTTGAGCAAGGTGGGTCACTTATTTTGTGTTTGATAGCCATTGAAAGGAGAGAACCTCGTGAATGTTAACGAAAACGGAAAAAAGTGAATTTCGTGTGCTGATTAAGCATTATTTTTTGCAAAAAAATCCATCACTGAAACCAAGGAAAGGCTTGATAAATACTATAGGAACTCTGAACCATCAATTTAAATGGTTAAGGAGTGGTTTACTGAGTTCCGTTGTGTTCGCACCGGCATAAGTGACGCTGAACGTTCAGGTCGCCCAAAAGTGGTCATCACGCCAGAAATTGTCGATAAAATCCATGGAATGATATTGGACGATAGGAGAATGAAAGTGCGTGAGTTGGCTGAGGCTGTAGGCATCTCTCTCTCGCCAAATCGCTTCATTTATCGTTCGATTGAAGATTCTAATAGTTTGTTGTCAAAAAAAAATTTCCAGCCAAAACACAGGTGACGCCCCTATTTTGCAATGTCACCAATTTTTGTATTGTCCAGGTTTACCGAAAATATTTCTCCTATGCTTATCGAATTTCGGTGAACCTAGACGCGGTGTTCTTTTGTGTTTTTTTGTTTAATTTCGCATGGAATTTCCTTCCAGAGATCTTCTCTATAGCTAGAGAAGTTTTATTCACATCACTTTTTCGTCTACCTCAGGTGACTGATTACTAATTCATTCAAACCACAATTATCGAGGAAACGAACTTCTAGACGACTAACGTTTCCCTGAATGAGTAGAGCTGCTACAGTGTTAGGTTTGATGTGCATACAGAGTATATCCCACGGGTTTTTATTGATTAGTTTCATTTGATTTCTTGCTTTGAACGAAGCAGCATGTTCTTCTGTAGACAGTTTCCCTTTCAGAAGGACAAAAGTAATTTTCATTTACATACGTTTAGTCTAAATTCAAATCAGTGAACAGAATTGATAATAGTAATCATCAAATTTTAATCGTTTAATAATTCATTTATTCATTAATTAATTAATTCGTCGTGTATTTGGTTCAAGTGAATACAGTTGAAATATATTTTGGAGTCAATGAAAATCCTTTCATTAAACTGATTATGAGAATTTTTATTTCTTTTATTAATTGCATTTTTTCGCTTTTCATAAATATCATTATTGTGGTCTTCTTTTTCCTTATTATTTATTATATTTATGATTCTTTATTCCTGCATTTTTAATAAAACGGTGAAGAAGGAGAATGTTTTCTGCATGCACTGAAAAATAATTAATCTCTTTTATTCGACAAATAATTATTTTTGTTTACTATTTCTTGAATTGTTTGATTTCGTTCAAACAATGAAATCTAAGTTAATAAATTCAGTAAATAGAAATTTTTATAAGTTTCTTACCACGCTGAATGTTTGTAATGAGAGTACATAAACACCACCTGCTTGCAAACAACATGGACGAGAACTTCTAACCATAAGCAATATGAAAAGTTTTTGGATTTTCAATGGCATTCGATACCACTGCGAACTATAACTGAAATCAAGAATTTTTTATAAATATGAATACAGACTTGGACATTTTTCAAAGATCATGCAGAATTTTTCTAAAAAGTTAAAGTGAGAATTCGAAAAGTATAATTTCTTACAGGGAGTTGACAATATTTTCACTGGCGTCTATTATTTTTTGACCTGGCAAGCAGAGGTAGAAAATCATAACTATTTGACCTAACAGGTACGGAAAGAATTGCAGAAATTCATCTAGTACGCCTAATTTTAAAATAGTCTACAAAAAAGAAAGTGTCGTAATTATTTAAAGGATAGGCACTTGGTCATCCTCAAGAAGGAAAGAAAATTTCAATTTGTAAATTCAATATTTTGGAAGTTATAACATTTTTCCTATGGGCCGAAAATTTAGGGTGAATTTTTTATAGGTGCAAGTTTCAATATCGAACAGCCATAAAAAATTGGAAATTGAAGAAAAAATTTCATTAATTATTATATAATATAATAATAATAATATAATGAATTATAATAAGAATTCTTCACCTTATGAAGCTGTTCAAAATCTTGAACTTTATAATTTTTTGTCGATAATTTATTTAATTTTTTTTTGTTTGGCAAAAACTATCAAGAGATTTTAAGTTTTACATATCTACAGTTTAGAACAAAGTGCTATTCACTAAATTTAACAAGATATTTGTTGTGTATGTTGAAGACAAAATTCCAACACTTACCCGCATATTTGTATTTATTTTCAATTTTATATCGTTATTCACTAAATAAAATTGTACCTGGAAAAAATTCTACACAAAAGTTTAGCCACTGGAAAATTTCATAAATTTTCCCTATATTGATATTTTTTACAACTTTAGTGCTTCGAATTATTTCGGCTTTTTCACTTTCCTTCCGAATAGGTAGCTCTAATAGTACATAATTTATTCATGCATGAAGAAGCTTGCTTATTCAGAAAGAATTCAATGTGAGTAATCTAAATACAATAGGATGTTCCAATTTTTGATCTTGCATTTTATATACTTCAGATTTTAATTTATCATAATGAATTTTAGTATGAACGAAATTTAATTACCACGTATCCGGTTATGCTAATTAAAAGCATGCTGAATCCAACTTGAAAAAATAAAGATGTTGAGAAAGCCGCGTCAAGATTTTCCACATATCTTTTATAATGAATAAAATTAAGATTATTTCATCCATTGGTACGAACGTACACTACCTCTACAGTGAAGGAAAAAAGCTTCTATAGGAAAATCAATTTTAGGCCTACGCTATTCATTAGATTTGGATGTTTGTTTAAAATGAAAGCTTTTCAAATTTTACAAAAATTAGCTTCTTTAAATTTTTCAGTAAAAAACTTGGACATTTTTTCAACCATCTACAAATAATTTCCTGAGTGTTAGATTAATTTTGATAAAAGATTTGAGAGAAACTAATGTCTTTCCGATGTCTATTCGCTATGATATTTCGTAAACTCAGAAGAATTATTAGTGAGTGAAACAATTAAAATTTTTCAAATAATTAACAATTGTTGTCAATTTTAAAAGTGTTATAGCAAAGACTCGTCGGAGAAAAATTCTTAGTCAATTCCGTAAAAAACAAGCCTATTTGTTCAAAAGTAGCCAAATCCTAAATTTGTTTTCAAAAATTGTTCAAATAATTGTCAAATAACATCTATTTTGAATTTATCTCGTTGAAAAATTAACTTCTCCCGCATTTTTTACCAAAAATCTGGATTTAGTACATATATTAGGTCTTCTTTGATAAATCTGAAAATCTGTAAAAAAATAGAATTTCTAAAAAGGTAAAAAAAATGCAACCTTGTTGCTGAGTAAAATATAAACTAAAATTTTGATGAAAAATTCAAACATACGAAACTGTCTAGAATTTAAAAAACTTCTCATTGAAAATGTCAAAATCAAATGAATAGTGTAGGCTAAAAGTTGATTTGCCCACAGAAACTTTTTTTGCCACAATGTGACCGGCGGAGGTTATCTACACCAATATTTTTTATAAGCTGTTGCTAAAGCGCCTAAATTTTTATAACATTAACATTAATTTTTTACATTCTCCTCAGGAAGGTATTAGATTTGTGTGAATCCCCCCCCCCCAGTTTTTGTCAAATGTTCACGTTTTGAGACCCCCTGAACCCGAAAAATAGGTTTTTACGAAGGCGTCTGTGAGCACGATATCGTTTGAAAAAATTAATTTATTAGATTGGCCTTTTGGTACACTCTTTTAGTGTCACAAACTAAAGGTCAAGTTCCTTGAAATAAAAAAAAGTCAAGGACAGGAAAACCTTTATTTTTAAAAGCCCTACAAGATTATCATAACAACTTTTTAAATTTTCTTAAAAAATCGAAAATTCAAATTTTGATCGCACAAAAAATAATGAAAAATCCAAAAACTCATTTTTCAATCAAACGATGCAAGATACGAAAAAAGATCAGGAAACAAGCATTTTGCACCCAAAGAAGATCCACCAATTTCTTATCACTCACTTTTTGATAGGATGCGTAGTTTTTGTTTTATTCATAAAAAACGCCATTAATTTTTTTTTTAAATTAGGTTTTCGGACAAAAAATAAAAGCTGAGAAAAAATAAATAGACCAAAAAATTCTTCCTCGACAGAAGAGCCACAAATTTTGTATGAATCGTTTTTTGATGGGATAAGTAATTTTTACTTTACTCGTGAAAAATAACATTAAAATAAAAAATTTAATTTTTGGAAAAACGGTGCAAGGCACGAAAAAAATTGTTGAGACAAAAGTTGTTCAACCAAAAAAGATCTACAAATCTTTCATGACTTATATTTTCGTGAGATGCGTATTTTTTGCTCAATTTGTAAAAAATAAAAATGAAAATAAATAAATTTTTTGGAAAAACGGCACAAGATGCAAAAAACGTTAAGCAATAAAACTGTTTTTTTTTATTTAGGATGCGCACTGTTTTTTATTTTCAAAAATAAGACAATAAAAATAGCTGAGTATAAAAATCAATACAAAATAAAGTACAAATATTAAAGTAATCATGAAAAATAAAATTTGTACTTCATTTTGCAATATCTGAATAAGCAGTCCCAGCCTGAGGTACATAAATAAATATAATATAATCTTGTATAATGGATATTACTCATGTTATTTAATGTAAAACAGTTCGCACTTTGTAATAACTCGAGTGCGAAGCACGAGATACGTGATGAGAATGTTTTCGTTTATGCCGAAGGAGCTTCAACAAAAGAGAATTCATAATCACCAAATTACAGTTGCCGATGCTTTGATCTTTATTCATAAAAGGTCTGTGCACAAATATGGAGGAAGTAAAAAGATAGAGCGCGCAGTGTTAGGTAAACACATTATGGAGCGCGAAGCGCGATATCCAACAGATGAGCACCCTAGGTGCGCTCAAATTTGCGAGCGAAGCGAACCGCGCGCGATGAGAATGTGCTCGCTCGGCGGGCAGGGTATTTTTTCTTATATTAGTACGAAACGTAATAAAATCATCCGTATAGAAATAAAAATCTAAAGGCAAAACGTCAATTAAAAAAATATATATTGCAAAAAAGCGTCAAATTTAGATGTTTTGCAAAAATTGGAATAACTCTAGAAATAAAAAACATTTTAGAAGTTCTTGGGCTCATTTGAAAGCAAAGTCTTCATAGTAGTTTTTCAAATTATTAATTTTTTTGTTTGTTTTAGAATTGACCGAATTCATTTGAAACCGGGCCATGCTGAAGTCGTAGAATCGCTTCGGAACAAAATACATATGTTGTTTTGCAAGGGGCCCGAGTGAAAATCATAAGTATGGGAGTGATCAATCATTGACTTTCAAAATTACAAAAAATGTATGGTAAATGAGAAGATTCCATTCTTCAAGTGGATGGAAAAAGTATAGATACAGTATATCTATGCTTCATCTATACTTAAATATAGCTGAAGTACAGATTATACTTTTCGGTCTTTGCCAATATTTAATTTCAAGTTTCAATATTCCGGATGAAAACCATTTAGAATATTTTCAAAACATTTTTCTGTTGCCATTTTCCGGATAAGAACCGGTTAGGATCCGGGTACGTTTCAGAAATTTTAATTGAGTCCGGATAGAAATCGGTTACAACCGGGTAAAAACCGAATTTGTTTCTATCCGATCTCTTACGTTTTCTAACTGTTATTTCAAGTAGGGCAAATCAAGTTAACAAATTCTCGTCTGGAAATTACAGGAAAGTTTTAATCCTTGATGCTAACATTTTCTAGCAATTGTTGAGACCACATGGCGACTTTGGGTTAGGAAGGGAGAAAGAAGTAAATGTATATATAGCACTACATACTTTATTTAAAAATTTTAATCGACTGCGCAGTAAGTTATTCACTTGTTTTTTCAAACGGTCAACTAAAATAAGTTGATTTCAATTGTAGATCGCGATTTTATTTGTGGATTACGAGACGGCATGAATTCATTCTAGCTCAAGGTGAGAAAGTAAAACTTGTAAGTGTGAACACAAATACCAAAAGCGGAGGCCAGAGGGCGTCAGAAATGGTGGTAAATTTGAAAGACTAAAAGCTGTCTGAAATTTTAGAAACTTATGAACAATGTAATAATTCTACTATGGAAATTTGCAGAATCGATGACAGTTTTGTTTAATAAGCTAAAACACTGGAAAAAATTTAATTTTTTTTGTTTAAATAATGTGGAGAAGCTATTTTTGTTGACTTGCCTAGGAAATTTTAAAATTATACTCTGCAAATGATAATTGCTCTAACATTTTTTAGCAAGTCTTTGATCATGTCATGTGTTTTAAAAATTTGTAATTTCTACAAAAAAGTTACCCGACTAGTTTCCTTTCGGCTTTCGTCCATGAAACCTAACCAGGGATAGCCCGGCTGGTATCCAATCAGAAACCTTCTTGTATTAGGGACAAACGGGGCAATTACTAAACGGGGTCACACGGTCAAACTTGGTGCAAAAAGTCGCAAAACTTAAAAGAACGATTGTACTATTAGGTCTACAGTCTTCATTTTTTGCATGGAGATGTGCTTCGCGTGTCCAAGGCAAGCAAAATTACGAGAACTCTAAGAAAGATACTCATCATAGCGTTGCTATGCAAAAACATGCAGATTTAGGACTCTTGATTCAGAAATTCTCAAAATTGACTAAAATTTAAGTCAAAACCAGTATACAGTATTGTAAGCTTTCTGAAGAAGCGAAAAAATTTCTTTAGAAACTCCTAGGGTCAATGTTAAGAAATTATTCACCAATTTGAATCAAATCTGACATACGAGAATGAAAATGTATAAAAAGAAATCCTAACTGTACCCGTTCCTACAAAACCCTGAAGTGAGGGTCTTTTTGTCCGCTTCACGATCTGATTTTCATAAATTTTATTGACCCTTGCGTAGAATTTAGGGAAAAATTCGAAAAACATCTAAATAATTGCTTGAATATCATGAATACTTACCTTTCAAGAGCCCAAAAACTTTCAAAAATGTTAACTATTTCCAGTTTTACTCCAATTTTTCCGAAGTATCGAAATTGAAAGATTTTTTGTAATATCTTTTTAAATAATTGACACTCTGCCTACAACCTCAGCTCAGTGGACGCAGATTTTATTACCTTCAATGCGATTGTGGCCACCAAATTTTCATTTCATTTTTACAAAAATTAGAGCACTTCAGCAACAGTTCACAAACAGGCGTTTAGATTACTTCCGTTGGTTTATATGATTATCCATTATTTTAATTATTGTTGCAATAATGTTAATAGTTTACACTCTGAGCATATTTTGTAAGTTTTTCACCTGCTTATAAAATACTCACTCGATATTTTTTCGGTGTAGCAATATACATTCCAAAACTACTTTTGTGAGACTTTCATCGTCTTGAAGAGAACGACGTTCTGATATTTCGGAATTGCCATTTTTGTCTCTTAAGATATTCTCTAGTCGGTATCTGTAAATTTATAAATTATTATGAATAATATATTGGCAGCCCACGACTCATCCTCAAACATGCTTGAGGACCAGATTGAACGCGCGGTCTGGCACATGTGGACCCCCGTGGTGACGATAGACATTCCCACACCACCAGCGCACTGTTACCCCTCTAGTCTTTTCCTTACTTGGCAAAACCTATATCCATGAAGTAACTGCTACTCAGCTGACGAAATGGAAAAGAAAAATGTAATTTAGCTTTCATTTCGCACTTTGTAGTGGATGCATTACACTGGACCCTGGATTGAATATAATTCGGGTTTGGCCTGCAATTGGCCTTGAAGCTATTTCCAGGGCTTTTAAAAGTGAAAAGTCAGGGCTGTGTGAACGATTCCCTAATATGACGCAATGTATGCGCGTGAGTACCCGAGCACTACTCCTTTATTCCACGCTACTAGTATTTCACGTTTGACTGAATACCTTCTCTTGACCCCGTGGGGGTTCCACTCTCAACCCGAAACTGTCGTGGCAGCGCTTCTCGAAATTGATGAATTCGAGGTATGTGTATCCATGTCCAAGTGTATTGTTTATTTGACTTCAAATAATGTTCGAATATTCCGAATTAGGGAGTTCAAAGATATTATTCATCTTTCGTAAATGAGCTGGTCTCTTCAAACTTAGGTCATTATTAATTCATGGCATGCATTTCTTCACGGATATAGGTTTTTTCCGAGTAAGGAAAATACTAAAGGGGTAACAGTGTGCTGGTGGTGGGGGACCGCTTGCCGTCGCCAAGGGGGTGCAGGAGGTTCACAATGTACGTACGACTTCTTCCTGAAACATGTATGAAAACGAGTCATGGATTTCCTCAAAGAAGAAATAAAATAGTATAGCAGGTAGTATTTTTTGCAGAAAATAGAATTTCTTACCCAAGAATTGCGAACATTCCACAAATATGTTCAGTGTACACTACGTACATTGCGTCAACAGTTACCAATGTTGTTGACATTAAAATACACGCTAAATGTTCATGAATTATCATATGATAGTAATATGTATCTTCATCAACGAAATAGTTTGATTTATAAGTCCTTCTTCTTAACCTTGTCTCATTTAAAGGTTTGATAATATTAAGAAATTGTGGCGAGTAACCGGTAAGAACATATAAAAACAATGTGAAGTATCCGTAAACTATGAAATAATAAAGTATTATTTTTTAAATCTGAATTTAAACATTAGGGTGGCTCATCAAATACTTTTATTTTCTCATTTTCTAAAACCTTGAATCGAAAATTTCTTTATTTTAGGCGAAAAAATGTTTCCCTATTATAGCCAGATTTAAAAAAAATATTTGGAGATAGCTATGAAGGTTTTGTGCCAAAAAATTCGACTTTTTAAAGTTCTTGAATTTTTATTTTTACAATTTTAAGTATCTCATCCCGTACAATACAGAAAATTCTGTTTCAGGGTGCCATGTGACCCAGAAATTTTGTTTGTTATCATAAAAAATCTTAAGGTCGTTATTAACGCACTCAAGGTTGTGATACCATTTGGAAAAAATTTATTAGTTTCTGTCTTACAATCGAAAATAGTTGTTTTACACCACATGCGCTCTTAGTTATTCAATTTGAGGAGAAAAATAATTTTTTACACAATTTAAAAGTATGGAATGTTTGTTTATTTTTTAGGTTTACTTGTTTAAAAGGTTATGTAAACATAGCATTCCTAGGATTCTTGGGAAACATCAACAACATTTTTGAGGATTTCAGATATGTCGAAAAAATATCTAGAAAATTGAAAAAAAAAAGTTTTTTTGGTCTACAGATTTGAAAAAATTTTAGGAATAATTCAAGTCAGTTTCAAAGATATTCAGTACATGTAAAAGTTTGGATGAAATTCAAAAATATATATTTCATAAGCTTTCAGAAATCTTTTAAAATTAAGTAAATTGCCTTCAAACACTCCAAATTTTTTCTTAATGATTATGGAAATCTTTTACAATGTTTTACTCTCCCTAGGGGGCGCGGTATCTTGTAGTTGATGGGAGGGCTTATGGGTCATATCGGACTATAGATCTGAATCATTCAACCAGAGAGGCTGCATTGCGAGTTGTAGCTACTCTGGCGAACTGAAAGACTCTAGTCAGCGGGACCCAAACTAAGGAGCGGTCCTTCCGGGGGATAATAACAAAGCTTCCTGGAATATCGAGGGCGCCAGTTCTTATGCTTCCAAGCTACGATGTGATCGCCGTGTCAAGGGCTGAATTGTACCAGGTTTAACAAATCCTTAAACATCCCAGCTTGGCCGCCTCAGTAGAGGCTGGCCGGGGTCTCAAAGCAGGTGCCTTAGCTGGGACTTTGGGACACCAGGTCGAATCCCATAGTATGTTGACCCGCTCCCTACAAGCGGGGCTCTGCAGAGGGTGTTTCTAAATTCTGTAGCTCCTCGTGGGACAATTGGATGAAACACGAAAAGCAAAACAAAAACAATGAGGGGCCCTCTCTGGAACTCTCTCCCAACCGATTACTGAACCCATCTGAGGACCCTGAATTAGCCTTTCCATGGCTGAGACGAGAATCCCCATGATGCAGATTAATCTGCAGCACAGCAAAGGCGCCTCAGCGGTTCTGGCCAGGCGCTTGTCAGTGGTGCAGGCAAAAATTGCTATGATCCAAGAACCCTAGTTATACAGAGAAAAGATTAGTGGCTTGTCAGAATGTGGCTCCATATGTGAAGGGCCACGACTAAAAGCGCTCTAATCCGGCACTGTCAAGAGAACGAAATTCCTCCGCTGTTGGGCTGTGATGCCAACTCTCACCACACGGTGAGGGGAAGCGCAAACATCAGTGACAGAGGGAGAGATATAATTGAATACATAGCAGGCACGGATCTGGAGATTCTGAATCCGGGTGATACTCCGACATTACAGGCTAAACACAGGAGTGAGATTCTTGATTTGACTTTATGCTTGGGTGTATTGAGGAGCAAGGCAGTGAGCTGGAGAGTCTTCGATGAGCAGTCTCTCGTGGACCAAAAATATATCGTGTCTCGATGAACCCTAGGAAGACCGGTGATTTCCAATATCAGAAACCCCAGAAATACATTTTGGGACTCATATAAAGAGGAACTCAAAGGAAAGCTTACGGAATTTCCTGCAAGCTATGGTACCATTCATGAGTTAGAGCACATCGCGCATTTTCTGTGAAGGGCTATGACTACAATATATGAGAACAATTGCCCTACAGGCACAATTAAGTCTAGGAAGGGAGCAGAATGGTGAAATACCCTCCTCGAGAAACTCCATGAAAAGACAAGAATGTTGTGCAATAGGGCAAACAGAACTAAATTAACTTCAGACTGGGACATCTATAAGACGGCCCGGTGTGAATACAATAAAAATATAAGGAAGTATAAGCGGGAAGATTGCAGGGGCTCCTGCGAGGAAACGAAAAACATTCCGGAAACAGCGAGGCTCCAAAAGATTCTGGCGAAAATTCCGGAAGCTCGCCTCGGGCTCATAAGGCTCGATAATGGTGACTTTGCCAAAGACAAAGAGGCAACGCTGAATCACGTGATGGAAGCTCATTTTCCGGGTTTTCAACGAATCCGAAACGAATAAGAGGAGGACGGCTGGGGCCAAGAGGTGGAGAGGTCTGGCTGAAATTTACCGCTATGGTCGCTGGTAACAAAAAAGTGGAATAGGCTGTAGGGTCCTTCTGTCCTTTCAAATCACCAGGGGCGCATGGCATTCATCTAGGAATTTCACAAAAAGGCATGAATTTAGTCGTCCCTCCTCTGACGAAATTATTTAAGGCAAGTATAGTCCTCAAACACGTGCCATCGGCATAAACGAATGGCATAGTGGCCTTTATACTCAAACCTTGGAGGGAGGGTTACATTGTTGTAAACGATTTTTCACCAATCAGCCTAAAGTCTTTTAACCTGAAGACGTTGGAGAAGCTGTTCGAGAGATACATAAGGGATGAGGTGCTCTTGACCTCCCCGCTGCATGGCGGGCAGCATGCTTTTCAGACAGGCTGCTCGGTAGAAACTGCGCTTCATGCTGTTATGGCAAATTTGGAGCAGCAGTTAGACCAAAAGAGGTATGCTGTGGGCACCTTATTGTATATAGAGCGTGCATTCAGCAATACTCCTCCAGAAGTCATCAGTCGAGAGGCTTTGAGACGCGGTGTGCCGTAGCAACTTGTATGCTGGATAGGAAGCATGCCACACCAGAAAAGACTCGAAATCAGTTTAGGTGAGGGCCTAGTAAGGGGAATATCATCAAGGGGATGCCAACAGGGGGTGTCCTGTCGTCCCTCCTGTGCTGCATTACGGTGGACGGCTTCCTTTGAAGGTTAAAAAAATAGGAGTACTATACTCAGGGATATGCGGAGGACTTTGTAATTCTAGTCAGGGGGGCTCATCTGGAAACGCTGATGGGTCTCATGAGGTCAGCGCTGCGCATCGTAGAGCTCTGGTGCGATAGCTCAGGGATCTCGTTAAATCTGGAAGAGACCAACCTGGTAACTTTCACGAGAAATTAAAAAGTTCCAAAAGTTGACGCTCCTGTTTTTTTCGCGGATGTGCGCTGATGTTTCCAGATTCACTCAGATATCTGGGAGTAATCCTAGATAGCAAGCTGAACTGGGAAAAGCACCTCGATACCCAATGCAGGAAGTTTGTCATGACTTTCCAGATGTGCAGGACAGTCTTTGGGTTGACGTGGGGTCTAGGACCTAAAATGCTTGCGTGGCTCTACTGTGCTGTCCTAAAACCCAGGCTTCTACATACTGCCGTGGTCTGGTGGCAACGCGTGAAACTTGAAACAATGCAGGACAGACTGCGAAGATTACAAACGCTAGCATTTTGGGGTTTGACAGAAGCAATGAACGCCTACAGCGGCGATAAGATTCATGCTCTTTGAGGTTCCCCTACATGTTACGATAACCGCTAGAGCGGCACACGCAATGGGCCGCCTGGTAAACGTAAATAGATTGACTCGGGGTACTAGACACACTGGGCTCCCAAGTGATATCAGCGCACTGCCGATTCTACAGATGAGGTAAGATAAAATAACAAAACGCTTCAACTTTGCCAAAGCTTTCTGCGTCTGCATCTCAAGCAGAAATCTGTGGAAAGCAAATGGTAACCCTCTCCTCCAAGCGCAAATCTGGTAAAGCGATGGCTCCAAGGGTGAGGAAGGGGCAGGAGCAGGAATTTATGACCGCAAGACAGGGAAAGGGATAGGGATCCCACTTGGTCGACATGCTATTGTCTTTTAGGCGGAGGTCTAGGCCGTCCTTCGCTGTGCTGAAACACTGATAGAAGAAAACTTTGCTGACAGACAGATTACAATCTGTTCGGACAGCCAAGCGACACTAACTGCAATAGGGAGACCAGACATAACATCAGAACTGGTTTTTGAATGCAAAAAGGCATTAAACCAACTTGCAGAAAGAAACAATGTGGCCCTCATATGGGTCCCTGGTCACACATGGATCAAGGGCAACGAAAAGGCGGACTAGTTGGCAAAACGCGGCGCAGCAAGTGAATACGTAAGACCAGAACGGGTACTGGGAATAGCGTCTTGCTGTATCGGTATGGCCATCAAAAGCTGGATACGAACAAAATACCGGGAATACTGGAAACAAATACAGGGTTGCCGTCATGCAAATTCCATCCTGGGTTGTACCTATAGGATTGGCAGAGCCAGGTAAATCCTGGGTTTACCCAAGAAAGATATAAGAATAGTGGTACGGATCTTAACTGGGCACAACCACTTGAACTATCATATGCACAAATGGGGTACAACCCCACGACAGAGTGCAGGAGATGCGGCAGGGATGACGAAACATCCCTGCATGTATTATGCCAGTACCCGGCATTAGCTAGGATCAGGGAACAGACCCTCGGGGCCCGTTTATGGTATCAGAGGAACTTACAATGTGATCAGTAGTCGACATACTAGGCTTCGTCAAGAGGTCTGAGGTCGACTGCTGAGAGTGGATAGGTAAGTGTGTGGGACAATAGGCTTTATAGCTTGAGAATAATTTCTTAAAAATAATTTTTCCAAATAAGAAATTATTTAAAATTTGCGAGCAATCTTATGAATTTTTCTAATTCTCTTGAAGGCTTTTAAAACTCTTGAATGCTGCTGAGTGTGAAATTATTTTTGAATCTTTTGAAAACTTCTGAATATCTGTTAAGCTTACTCGAATTATTTTTAAAATGTTGTAATCTTTCAAAACTGGCAACTTTTGCTTTGAAATCTTCGTCATACTTTTGCTGAATGTTTAAAATTTGTATTAATTTTTTACGTTGAAGATGATTTTTTAATCTTTTCAAAACCTCTAAATATCTTCTAAAATGATTTCTATTTTCCGTAAAATTTTGGAAAAATCTCTGAAAATTAAAAAAAATTGCCCCAAAAACTTCTAGATTCTATTTTGACAAGCCTAAACGTCTTTCGAAATGTCTTCAAATCTGTTAAAATTTTTTAAAAAATCAATAAAAATTTTCCCAGACACCTTGAGAAAATTTTGGTTATTCTCTTAAAACCTTATCAAAGTCTTAAAAAAATGTTTAAATTTTTTTTTGTAAATCATCAAAAACCTACAGTTTGTTTTAATTTTGTTGAATTCTTTTCAAGTTGAAAACGATTTTCAATCTTTTCAAAAGTTCTAAATACCTTTTAAAATGATTCGAATTTTTCGCGAAACTTGTGAAAAAGCTTTGAGAATTAAAAAAATTACATTAAAAACTTCAAGATTATTTTTTTGGCAAGTATGGACATGATTTAAAATTTCTTGAAATCTGTTTGTGTTCATAATTATTCACTTACTATATTTTTCTCAATGCTAGGAAATTAATTGGAATGTTTTGAAATCCTTTTCAATTTTATCTGAAAATGCATTCATAATCATCAGAATTTTCTTTTACCAGAAGTTATCGATTTTTAAATTTTTTTAAATAACTATTTTTTAATTGTAAGACCAATATTTTTTAAACGTTTTTTTTCAATAGCACAAATTATTGTCAGTAAAGTACGTAATATTTCCAAGAAGTTTTATGATTTAACAAAAAAGCTACAGTTTAATTTGACATCTTAATCCCAACTTTATCATAAAATCACATTTTCAAGGGTGTTAATATCACCCTTAAACTTTTTTTTATGACGAAGAAAATTTGAGGGTGACATGGTTCTCCGATAAAGAATTTCTTTTATTGTACAAGACAGAATTGTTAAAATTGTATAAATGAAAATTTTAAAACTTCAAAGGGATTCCACTTTAAAAGGATTCCATGGCAGGGAACTAGAAACATAAGACTTGTCCCTTACCTATATATATTAATGATAACTTTCTTCCTTCATTGGCAAATTTTTCGAAGATATTAACTTCTGGTCCAGACACTAATTTCCAGTTTGATTTTATTTCATCCAAAAGGTATTTCATCTGCCAAGAGAAATTTACTTCATATGAATGAAAACTAGTAATATTTAAAAATGAAATAAAGTTTAGCAAAAACTGTACCTTTTTTGAATGAATAATGAAAGTTAATAATCTTGAACAAGCCGATGTAGCCATAAAGACGGCTGACAAAATTTTAATGGAGTCATCGAAATTATTTGAAGTTACGATACCGCAAATCTGCCAACGAAGTAATTTTTTAAATAAAATAAAAGCTGAATTATTCCAAATAAAATCGGAATGTATGAAAAATTCCATGTTCTGAGTGTAAAAATAAATTTTTTTCAAATAATAGGAGTATTAAGAATTTTTGAAACAATAATTAATAACTTTGAATTAAAACTGCTTGAAACTATAAAAAATATATTGAACGGTTTTAAACTGAAAACGTTCCAGACGCAATAATTTTAAATTAGAAACTTCTAAAATTGAAAAATTTAAGACTGAAATTTTGTTAATTAGAAAGTTTTCTGCGAAAGGAGTTGAAATTGTGTGATTTTTAATTCGTAGCGTGCAAATTAGATAATTCTAGATTAGAATTTGAAAAACTGAACCATTTAAAAATGAAAGGAATTGCATTTCTATTATTTCTAATTAAAACGTTCAAATTGAAAACTTTTAAAATTAAATCATTTTTATTAATATCAGATTTAGATATTCTAACTTATTTGGTTTGACTTCCAGTCGGATAAAAATTAAATAATTTTACATTTAAATATTCTAAATTGTTTGGTTTCAATTATAAACGTAGACACTTTTCTAATTTTTGAAATTCTTTAATATGGGATAATATCAAATTTAAAGACTTGATAGTTGTACAATTTTCAGGTTAAAGAATTTGTAATTAAACAATTTGAGTAGTTTCTGAAATTAAAGGCTTGAGAATGAGAAGATTTAAGAACCACAGGTATTGAAGCTTGAATTATTTTTCTTGCCAAGTGTTCAAAATATTAAACATTTAAAATACTACTAAAAAAAAGAATTTCAAATTCGAAAGCATAAAATTGTGCAATTTCAAACATTGAAATCATGTATAGTAATCTCTTTGTGTATTATTTCACTTTATTACATCATTTTCAATGTAGTTTTTGAAATCGCCCCATTTCTATTCGAAGATTAAAAAAAAAATCATTCAAAATTGTTTAAAAATATTTGTTTGAAAAATCTGAAAAGTGAATATTAATTCCAAAGTATCAATTTTAGATAGTTTAATTTTTATCTGTTTTGAGTTTGAACGAAACAATTTATCTTTGAAATGTTTGCAATATTTTGGAACATTTTCAAATGAAAAATAATTTAATTTTTAATGCCTGGTTCTAAATTCTTCTCATTTTTAAGGCTTGAAGTTTAGAAAATATCGCCATAATGTTTCATTTTTTGGAATTTATTTTCGAAGAATTTACTTCGAAATCGTTTAATTACCATTCCTTTGAACCGAAAGTTGTGCAACTATCAAGTCTCTCAATTTGATATTCTATAATATCAAAGAATTGAACACAATCAGACAATTTTCTGCTTTTAAACTGAAACCAAACAATTTAGAATATTCAAATCTGAAATTAATCAACTTAATTTAGACTACACAGTCTTTTGAAACTTTCAAAATTCATAAATTCAAACATGTATCGTTGAAAATTAAACTGGAAAAATAAACAACAAAAATTAAATAAAAAAAGTCACAAAACATAAAACACCCGGAAAGCGAGCGGAAACATATCAGCTCCAATGTGGATAGAATGAATGAATCGTAGATTATTACATATTACCATTGTGAAAAGGAATGAACTATTCATAGTAGCAACAAAAGCAGAAATAATAATCCTTTGATATCTGGACTGATAAGGCCATTGTCCAATACAGGACAATAATATTTTATTGATTTCGATGTTAATTCAGTTTCAGAATTAGAATGAGCCATGGCCATATAACGGATTTTTCAAGGGTTTCACCACTCGGTTTTTGATTGTACACGAGATTACTAAATATTTCAAAATATTTCAAAGGATTTGAACATTTCACAAAGATTTGTGATGCAAAAAATATAAAAACTACAAAAGAATAGTTTATTTATTGATTTAACCCAGGATTTATAATTATTTCAAGGGATTTCACAGAATTCCACAAATTTCAAAGAATTTTGTAGGATTCTAAAATACTTAAAATATTTTTAATAAGTCAACGAGTTTGAACAATTTCAATATTTTAAGGCTTTTGAAAGAACTTCAAAATTTTCAAGAGATTTCGAAGAATTTTGTAGGATTTCCAAATTTTAAGGGATTTCTAGTGCACTAAATTCTAGAGAATGAAATTTTAAGGAATTCCTAAATATTCCAAAGATTTCACGGGATTTTGAAGTCTTTCAAGTAATTTAATTTATATCCGAGTAATTTCAAATTATTTCTTCTTATTTTAATGAATTTTTAAAATTTTCAAAGATTTTAAGGGATTTACAGCGAACTTTCCGGAATAAATTAAATCTTTTTTTAAAGGATTTCAACCATTTCAAGGAACATGAAGGAATTTAAAAAATCAGAGAATTTGAAATATTTTCAGTCCTTTTTAAAAATTCCAAAGAATTTCAAAGGATTTAAAAATTCAAGGGATTTCAAGTATTGTTTTGGATTTTAAAAAATGGTAAGGGATTTGTATATAGCTGAATTCTATATGATGAAATTTCAAGGGATTTCTGGCGATTAGAAATATTCCAAGGGATTTTAGGGAATTTTGCAAGATTTAAAGGATTTCATTTGAATCTCCAAGGATTTCAAGGATTTTTAAAGATTTTTAAGGATTTGAACGTTTCTTTTTTTAAAGAAAACTTTGATGACAAAGTTTCATATGATTTATATTCAAGCGATTTCAAACTATTTCTAATTATTTTAATATATTTTTACGATTTCCAAAGATTTCAAGGAATTTCTAGAGAACTAAATTCTAAATAATGAAATTTCAAGGGATCTCGAAGATTTGAAATGATTTATAAATAATTAAATTCTATATGATGAAATTTCAAGGGAATTCTGGCGTTTACAAATATTTCAAGGGATTTTAGGGAATTTAAAAAAATTCCAAAGATTTTATTGAATCCCTAAGGATTTCAAGGGATTTTAAAGATTTCTAGGAATTTAATTTTTAATTTTTCAAGGGATTTCTGAAAGTTGAAAATATTTTAAGGGATTTCAAAGAATTTCACCAGATTTAAAGGATTTTATTAAATCTCCAAGGATTTTTAAGATTTCCAGAGATTTGAACTTTTTTCTTTTTAGAAAACTTTAATGAATAAATCTAATATGATTTATATTCAGGGGATTTTAAGTGATTTCTAATTATTTTAATATATTTTTACGATTTACAAAGATTTCAAGGATTTTTAAGATATTTCAACAAATTTTTAGAGAACTTTAGGGAATAAATTAAATTTTACTCGAAAGGTTTTTCTACGGATTTCAACAATTTCAAGGGATGTAAAGTAACTACACGAATTTTAAAGGATTAAAATTTTTTTAAGTTTTTTAAAAGACTCCAAAGAATCACAAGTGATTAAAAAAAATTTAAGGAAGGATGTATGTTTATTTTAAGGGATTTTTTACGATCTCAAGGGATTTTAAAGAATTTTTTTAGGGTTTCCAAGGAACTTCAACGGATTTCTAGAGAGCTTTAAGAAATAATTTTTTTAATTTTCAAATGGTTTTAAGGAATTTCATCTAATTTCTGGAGAAGTTTCGGGAATAAATTAAATTTGATTTCAAGGGATTTCTACGGATTTCAACAATTTCAAGATTTTTTATAAAATTTCAAGACATTTAATAAATTTCAAGGGATTTCAGCGAATTTTTTAGGATTTCTAGATAACTAAATGTTAGCGAATGAAAGAGATTTCTAGCTATTACAAATATTTCAAGGGATTTTCAGGAATTTAACAAGATTTAAAGAATTTTATTGAATCTCCAATGATTTGAAGTTTTCTTGGGATTTGTACTTTTTTTTATAAAACTTTAATGAATAAAATTAATATTATTTATATTCAAATTAATTTTACTTTATTTAATAGATTTTTATGATTTCCAAATATTTCAAGAGATCTTAAGATACTTTATCTATTTTCTAGAGAATTTTAGGGAATACATTCAATTTTATTCGAAGGGTTTTTTTTACGGATTTCAACAATTTCAAGTAATATGAATGAATTTTAAATATTTTAAGTTATTTTTAAATATTTCGAAGAATCTCGAGAGGTTTAAAAAATTTCAAGGGACGTAAAATCATTTTGTAAGATTTCCAAAATTTGAAAGAAATTGTACGATTTTAAAGATTTTCTTATGTAAAATTGTATTATTACATTTTCAGTGAACATAATTAATTTTCAACCAAGAAAAAGGGAATTTTCAACAGACTAGTTAAATTTTCAACCAAACTGATGAATCTTTGATAAAAAAAATGAATTCTCAATAAAAAGTATAATAGTTGATATTTCCACCAAAAAATATTTTAATTTTCAATAAAAAAAACGGTTAAATTAAACCAAAAAATACGAATTTTCAACAAAGTAGTTGAATTTTCCACCAAGAAAGATTTTTCAATCGATAATGATAAAAAATCCCATCCAAAATGTTGAGTTTTCATTCATAAAAGACGAATTTGTTCAAAATAAAGTTGAATTTACGACCCAAAAATATGCATTTCCTACAAAAATAATTGAATTTTTGACTAAAAAAGACTAAGAAAGCTGCATTTTTAGTAAAAGAAAATCATTTTCAACAAGAAAAAACAAATTTCAACAAAATTTGGTCAAGTTTTAAGCAAAGAAATGAACTTGTGACTAAAGTGATGTATCTTCAAAAAAAAAAAAAAAAAAATTCAACCATGTAGTCTAATTTTCAACCCAGAAGATTAATTTTCTACAAAAAAAACATACAAATTTTCAACAAGATATATGAATTTTCAACTAAAAAGATCAATTTTTAACAAAAAACAGAATAGTTTAATTTTAAGTTAGAAAAATAAGTTTTTAACCAATTTGAATCAATTTTCAACCAAAAAGATTAATTGTCTATAAAAAAACTTTCGACGAAAAATGAAATAGTGAAATTTTTAGTTGAAAAATTAATTTTCAGTAAAAAAAAACTAATTATCAACCAAAGAAATGAAATTTCAAACAAAAAGATCAATTTTCTACCATAAAAGAATAATTTTCAACAAAATTTTTTAATTTTTAATGGAATTTTCAACCTAGTAGTTGAATTTTCAACAAAATAGATGAATTTTCAACTAAAAAAGATAAGTTTTCTACCAAAAATAGAATAGTATAATTTTCAGTTAGATAAATAAATTTGTGTGCAATTAAAATACATTTTCAACGAAGCAGTTAAATTTTCAATCAAAGAAATGAATTTTCTACCAAAAAGATTGAATGTCTATCAATAAAAAAAAATCGAAAAAAAATGGGATAGTTAAGTTTTTAGTTAAAAAATTAATTTACTATAAAAAACTAATTTTCAATTTAAAAAAAAAACTAATTTTTAATGAAAAAAATTAAGTTTCAACCAAAGAGATTAATTTTGTACCCAAAAAGAATAATTTTAAGGAAAAATACATGAATTTTAATTTTTAATGAAATTTTCCACCTAATAGTTGAATTTTCAACCAAAACGGTGAATTAGACACCAAGGAGATTAATTTTCTACCATAAAAGACAGTTTCAACAAAATACAGAAGATTGATGTTCAACCGGACATGAAAAAGTTAAATTTTCAGTTAAAAAATGTTAATAAAATAGTTAAATTTTGAACAACAACAAAAAAATAGATTTTTCAACTAAAGTGATGAATCATCAACCAAAAAAGGTTTTTCAGTCGCTATTCACGATTAGAAAAAATCTTGCTTTAATCAATTATTTATATTAGAAGAAAAATTCTGGGATCAAAGACAAATTTACAGGATGATTCGAGCAAGAATTAAGGAAAAAAATGTTAAATTATCAATTTATTCAATATTTATCTTCAGAAATAATGTTAGCAGAGTTTAATTTTTTAATATTTTCAAGAACTCTTTTTATATTTCAGATCGATTGCATAAAAGCAGTTTTAAAAAAGGAATTGGAAATTCCCCTGGTAGAAATCGCTGACAAAAGTGCAAGGCTCGATGGGGGCGATGTTCTTTTCACAGGTAATGTGCTTTCCTCAAAATTCTATTATGATAATGAGCTCCTTGAAAACTGTGAACAAAAGTGCTGCAATAAAAATCTTAAATTGCAGGTCGTGAATTTTTTGTTGGATTGTCCACGCACACAAACGAGGCGGGAGCACGTGGAGTTGCTGCTGCCTTCCCAGAATATCCTTGCGTGCCAATTAAGGTCATTTCCGGTTTACACCAAAACTAAATTTGAGCACGAACTCAACTTTCTCTCTTTAAAAAAGAATACTTCTGCTTATAAAATCGAGCAGAATAGAAATAAAAAAATCTTTAATAATTAAAATTAAATCTGATATTTTACAGGTCGCTGAACCAAAACGTTTAAAAGCCTTCGTTTCGATGGCTGGGCCAGATGTAATTTGCGTCGGTGCTGGAAAAGAGGCTCAGGAAGTTTTGAAGGTAAATTTCATCAGAGATCTTTGAAATCAAGAGGGTGACCGCAGGTCAGGAAAATATGGAAATTAGGGAAAATTTCAAGGGTTTTAATAATTTTAAGGGATTTTTAGAATTATTTTTAATTCATTTAAATTCTTTTTAATTGTTTTGTAGTCAGTAGACACTTTTTTGATTATAAATTAGTAGGGTTTCAAAGATTTCAAGCTATTTTAAAATATTTTTAGCAATTCACTTGTAATTTTTGAATTTTTTTCAATTCACTTGATTGCTTTTTAAATTCAGCTGGATTTTTGTAATGAATTTCATCAAATTCTTCTCATTTCAATTCCTCGAAATTCACTCAAATTTTACTGAAATCAGTGGAATTATTAAAATTATTTCCAATTCATTTGAATTACTTTTTAGTTATAAATTAATATGGTTTGAAGAGATTTGCCATTATTATTTTTTTTTAATTTACCCTGAATTCTTTTAAATTCTTTGGAATTCTCTTAAATTATTTACATTTACTTGAATTTTTCTAATTTTACTCATTTGTACTTAATTCAATGGATTTTTGTTTAATTTAAAAAAATGTTATTTAATTGATCCTAAATTCTTTTAAGTTTACTAAATTCTACTCAATTCAGTGGATTTAAAAAAAGTTTTTGTTTAATTCATCTTGAAGTCTAAATCTCACCTTAAATTCTAAGGCATTTCATCAAATTCTTCTTATTTCCTTTAAATTCCTCTAAATTCACTCAAATTTTACTGAAATCAATGGATTTTTTTAATTATTTCCAACTCATTTGAATTCTTTTTTAGTTATAAATTAATAGGGTTTCAAATATTTGAAGAGATTTGACATTTTTTTAATTCACCCTGAACTTTTTATTAATTTACCCTGAATTCTTTCAAATTCGGTGAAATTCTCTTAATTTTTTTTGATTTACTTGAATTCTTCTAAATTTACTTAATTCTACTTTATTCAATAGTTGTTGTTTTTAATTTTAAAAGTTTTTATTTAATTGATCCTGAATTCTTCTAAATTCACTCAATTCTACTCAGTTCAGTGGATTTAAACAAGTTGTTGTTTAATTCATCTTTATTTCCTCAAATTTTACTGAAATTAATGGATTTTTTTCTCGATTTTTTAAATTATATCCAATCCAGTTGAATTCTTTTTTAGTTATAAATTAATAGGGAGTCAAGGATTTGAAGAGATTTGACACTATTTTTTTGGAATTCACCCTGCATTTTTTATTAATTTACCCTGAATTCTTTGGAATTCTCTTACATTTTTTTATTTACTTGAATTCTTCCAAATTTACTCAATTCTACTTAATTCAATGGATTTTTTTTCAATTTTAAAAGTTTTTATTTAATTGATCCTGAATTCTTCTAAATTCTTCAAATTCTTCTCATTTCAATTCCTCTAAATTGACTCAGACTTTACTGAAATCAGTGGAATTTTTTGGATTTTTTAAATTATTTCCAATTCATTTGAATTCTTTTTTAGTTATAAATTAATAGGGTTTCAAAGATTTAAACAGGGTTGACAATATTTTTTTTAATTCAACCTGAATTTCTTATTAATTTACCCTGAATTCTTTTAAATTCTTTGGAATTCTCTTAGATTTTTTTTTATTTACTTCAATTCTTCCAAATTTATTAAATTCTACCTAATTCAATGGATTTTTTCTTTAATTTTTAAAAGTTTTTATTTAATTGATCCTGAATTCTTCTAAATTCACTCGATTCTAGTGAATTCAGTGGATTTAAAAAAAGTTTGTGTTTAATTCATCTTGAAGTCTTTAAAACTCACCTTAAATTCTTAGGAATTTCATCAAATTCTTTTGAATTCTCTTTAATTTTTTGAAGCTCATTTCAAACTTACTCAACTCAATGAATTTTTTCATATTTTTGAATTGTTTTCAATTCACTTGATTGTTTTTCAAGTTCAGTTTGATTTTTGTAATGAATTTCATCAAATTCTTCTCATTTAAATTCCTTTAAATTCACTCAAATTTTACTGAAATCAGTGGAATTATTTAAATTATTTCCAATTCCATTGAATTCTTTTTTAGTTATAAATTAATAGGGTTTCAAAGATTTGAAGAGATTTGACAATATATTTTTTTAATTCAACCTGAATTTCTTATTAATTAACCCTGAATTCTTTTAAATTCTTTGGAATTCTCTTAGATTTTTCTTATTTACTTGAATTCTTCTAAATTTACTCAATTCTACTTAATTCAATGGATTTTTTTTTTAATTTAAAAAGTTTTTACTTAATTGATCCTGAATTCTTCTAAATTCACTCAATTCTATTCAATTCAGTGGATTTAAAAAAGTTTGTGTTTAATTCATCTTGAAGTCTTCAAAACTCACCTTAAATTCTTAGGAATTTCATCAAATTCTTTTGAATTATCTTTAATTTTTTGAAGATCATTTCAAACTTACTCAACTCAATGAATTTTTTCATATTTTTTAATTGTTTTCATATTACTTGATTGCTTTTTAAATTCAGCTTGATTTTTTAAATGAATTTCATGCAATTCTTCTCATTTACCTTAAATTCCTCTAAATTCCCTCAAATTTTACTGGAATCAATGGATTTTTTTCTCGATTTTTTAAATTATTTGCAATTCATTTGAATTATTTTTTAGTTATAAATTAATAGGGTTTTAAAGATTTGAAGAGATTTGGCATTCACCGTGCATTTTTTATTAATTTACCCTGAATTCTTTTAAATGCTTTGGAATTCTCTTAGATTTTTTGATTTACTTGAATTCTTCTAAATTTACTTAATTTTACTTAATTCAATAGGTTTTTTTTTTAATTTTAAAAGTTTTTATTTAGTTGATCCTGAATTCTTCTAAATTTACTCAATTCTACTCAATTCAGTGGATTAAAAAAAAATTTGTGTTTAATTCATGTTGAAGTCTGAAACTCACCATAAATTCTTAGGCATTTCATCAAATTCTTTAGAATTCTCTTTAATTTTTGTAAACTTATTTAAAACTTACGCAATTCAATGGATTTTTTCATATTTTTGAATTGTTTTCAATTCACTTGACTACTTTTCAAATTCGGCTAGATTTTTTTAATGAATTTTATCAAATTCTTTCCATTTCCCTTACGTTTATCTAAATTCACTCAGACTTTACTGAAATCAGTGGAATTTTTTCGATTTTTTAAATTATTTCCAATTAATTTGAATTCTTTTTTAGTTATAAATTAATAGGGTTTCAAAGATTTGAAGAGATTTGACGTTTTTTTAATTCACCCTGAACTTTTAATAATTTACCCTGAATTCTTTGGAATTCTCTTAGATTTTTTTTATTTACTCAAATTCTTCTAAATTTACTTAATTCTACTTAATTCAGAAGATTTTTTTATTTTATTTCAAAAGTTTTTATTTAATTGATACTGAATTCTTCTAAATTCATTCAATTCTAGTCAATTCAGTGGATTTAAAAAAAGTTTGTGTTTAATGCATCTTGAAGTCTTTAAAACTCACCTTAAATTCTTAGGCATTTCATCAAATTCTTTTAGAATTCTCTTTAATTTTTCGAAACTCATTTCAAACCTAATTCAATGAATTTTTGGATTGCTTTTTAAATTCAGCTTGATTTTTGTAATGAATTTCATCAAATTCAGCTCATTTCAATTCCTCTAAATTCACTCCAATTTTACTGAAATCAGTGGAATTATTTAAATTATTTCCAACTCATTTGAATTCTTTTTTAGTTTTAAATTAATAGGGTTTCAAAGATTTGAAGAGATTTGACATTATTTTTTTGGAATTCAACTAGAATTCTTTTAAATTCTTTGGAATTATCTTAGATTTTTTTTATTCACTTGAATTATTCTAAATTTACTTAATTCTGTCTAATTCAATGGATTTTTTTTTATTTTAAAAGTTTTTATTTAATTTATCCTAAAGTCTTTTGACCTTTCCTTGAATTCTTAGGTATTTCATCAAATTCTTTTGAATTCCCTTGAATTTTTTTCAGCACGTTCCAAACTTACTGAATTCAATGAAGTTTTTTTAAAATATTTTTGAATTGTTTTCAATTCATTTGAATGTTAGTAAAATTCACATAGGATTTTTATGAACTTCATAGAATTCTTCTCTTTAAACTTAAATTCCTCTAAATTTATTCCGATTTTACGGAAATCAATGGAATCTTTTTGATTTTAAAAAATTTTCCAATTTTTATTTTTATTCTTTTGAATTTTACTTGAATTGCTTTGAAGTCTTATTAATTTATCCTGAATTTGTTTCCCTTTGGTCCCTATATTTGATCCCATATGGACTATGAGACCTGAAATCAGAGTCTGCCATTCCTGAGAATAATACATTAAAAATTGTTTTATTCCATTTATAAAATATTCTATATGAAAACTGTTACAAGATTAGTGTCGGTCTTTAAATATGAATGGTGAGGGAAAATAAAACGATTAGTCAGGGAAAAGTCAGGAAATTTTGAAAATGAAGTTGTGCGGGCCACTCTGTTTAAAATTATAATCAATTTTGTAATATCTTGTCTATTTTTCAGAGAATCGAAAGAGAAGCGACCTACAATTACCAAACCCTGACAGTTCCAGAAGATACGGCAGCAAATGTGCTTTACGTAAACGGAACTCTGGTCCATCGATCAGAAGAAGAAATTCCCGAATCGAGTAAAGTGTTTGTAGAAAGGATTGAATTTCCCACAAGGCCACTCAAAATTTCCGAGTTAGCCAAAGTCAGTTCTGGGCTGTCTTCCTGTTGTTTATTAGTCCGTAGACCCCGTCACATTCGTAGCATTTAAATTGCAAATTTAAATGCTTCCTCAAGCGAAAAAGAAAAGCGACCAAGCTACCGCGAATTTTAATATATTCTCGGCAATTTAAAATGAATCTGCGAGGCAGAAGATAAAAGTTACCGACGATTACTCCTCTGGGATGATTTCAAGTTTGAAATCGGCACTTTCGTTTCGACAGATTCAGCACATCTCTGAAACACAAAAAGGTGGCACAAAATGTGAGAGAACGAAACGACTGAAGTATTAAAAATCGAGAAGTTTAATATATTTATTAATATATCGACCAGATACCGAGATGAATATTGAATAATATATATGAAAAACCTTTGACAAGGCTTACTAACGATTAACTGCTTACTCTTGGACTTTCAAGACAGTAGATTGATTCGCATCATTTTTTAATTTATTTTACCAAGGTTTTTAACAGCTTCGATTTCTTGAAAAGAGATACGGAATACTTGAGCCCTTATGTACAACAATTGCAATAATTCAGTGACTAGTTGATGTCTTAACACGAATTTGGAAAATAGTATTCGCGTTAGGGGTCATCCATAATTTACGTAACTATGTTACGTAATTCTTCCAAAATTTTTCAAGTAGACAAATACTCAATTAAAACTTAATTTTTTACATTTTTCTTAAATTACTAGCACATATCTTCATTTATTTCATATTGGTCATACATTTGTCTAAATTTTTCAACAAGTTAACCGTGATCTAAAATAATGTTAACATTTTAAATAACAATACGATTATAATAAACTCTAATAAAATGTAATATAAAATGATATTATACAATCTTCTCAAATATTTGTTCAAATTAGCAAGTTTATATTTTTAACAACAATTTAGAAGATCGAAACCCTTTATGAAAGGGTTTAGATATTTTTATTTTCCGTTTAATATTTCTATAAAAGTAGATCACCAATTCTAAAGGTGTATTTAGTAAATTGTGCAAAGCGCGATAAAATTAAAATGTTGAATCATTTTGTGGGTAGTAGCAGAGAGAGGTAGTAGTAATTAAAAAAAAACTCTGTTTTATGGATATTTTTTTAAATACCCTAAAATACTTTTAATTATTTGGAAATACATTGAAATATTTGAAAATTTTTAAAATCCCTTAATTCTTGTGAATAAATTCTTTGAAGTTTCATTAAAATATTATAAAATTCTTTGAAATCCCTATACATTTTCTAAAGCTCCTGAAAATTCTTTAGAATTTTTTTAAATACCCTAAAATCTTTAAAATCCTTTCCAATTCTTGTAATCTTTTGAAATATTTGAAAATCTCTTGAAATTCCATAAAATTGGATGATATTCCTTGAAATCCCTTAAATTATTTGAAGTTCTAAGAAATCCTTTGAGAACCTGGAAAATTCATTAAAATACCTTTTTGAGCGCCTGTAAAGTCCCTTAAAATTGCTGAAATCCTCGGGAATCTGATAAAATTCCGTGAAATCCAATGAAATTCCTTTAAAATTCTTTGAAATTTATTGAAATTCCTTGGAATATTTGAAAATCTTTAAAATCCTAGGAATCCTTCAATTCTTTGAAATTTCAATAAAATATTATAAGATACGGTGGAATTATATAAAGTTTGACGAAATTCGTTGAAACTTTTTAAAGCTCTTCTAAATCCCTTAGAATTTTTAAAAATACCTTAAAATCTTTAAAATCCTGTGAGATCTATAAATTCTGTAAAGCTCCTGAAAAATTCTTGGAATCTTTTTAAATACCTTAAAATCTTTTCAAATTCTTGAAATCTACTGAAATTCCTTGAAATATTTGAAAATCTCGAAATGCCGTAAAATTTTATTTAATCTGATGATATTCCTGGAGGTATTTGAAGTTCTATGAAATCCTTGGAGATTCAGAAAAATGCAATAAAATACTTTTTTGAAAGCCTGTAAAATTTCATTAAAATATTATAAAATCTGATGAAATCCTTTGAGATCTCTAGAAATTTTGTAAAGCTCCTGAAAAATTCTTGGCTTTTTTTTTAATCTCTTAAAATTCTTGAAATGTACTGAAATTCCTTGGAATATTTGAAAATCTTGAAATCCCGTAAAATTTTATTGAAATATTTGAAGTTTTATGAAATCTTTGGAGATCCAGGAAAATTCATTCAAATACTTTTTTGAGAGTCTGTGAAATTTGATAAAAATATTATAAAATCCCTTAAAATCCCATCAAATTTCATAAAATCTGATGATATTCCTTGAAATTTCTTCACATTTTTTTAGTCTCTTCAAACTTCTTTGGAATCCTTCAAAATACCCTAAAATATTCCCAATCCTTTGAAATCCCTTGAAATTATTTAAAGCTCCCGAAAATTCCTTGGAATCTCTTAAAATACCCTAGAATCCCTCAATTCTTGTGAATATTTTTTTCAAATTTAATTAAAATATTGAAAATTCCACTGAAATCCTATAAAATCTGATGATATTCCTTGGCATTTTTTAAAGCATCGGAAAGTTCCTTGGAATCTTTAAAAATACCCTAAATTCTTTGAAATCTATTGAAAGTCCTTGGAATATTTAAAAATCTCTTTAAATCTTTGAAATCCCTCAATTCTTCTGAATAAATTCTTTAAAATTTAATTAAAATATTATATATGATGAATAAATATTTGGAAATTTTTTGAAATTCCTTGGAATCTCTTCAAATACCCTAAGTCTTTAAAATTCTTTACAATCTTAAAAAAAAAATTAATCTTTAGAATTACCATGAAATATTTTAAAATCTCTTCAAATCCAAAAATCTTTAAAATCCTTCGAATTTCTTCAAATTTTTTAAAACTATTAAAAATCCTTGGAATATTTGAAATCTCCTAATTATTGTGAATAAACTCTGAAATTTCGTCAAAATATAAAATCCCGTGAAATCAAATGAAGCTGATGATATTCCTCGAAATTCCTTGGAATCCTTTAAAATACCCTCAAATATTCCCAATCCTTTGAAATCCCTTGACATTTTTTAAACCTTCTGAAAATTTCTGGGAATATTTCAAATATCCTAAAGTCTTCGAAATCTTAAAATTCTTGAAATCTATTGAAGTTTCTTGGAATATTTTTAAATATCTTCAAATTTTGAAATTCCCTTTAAATCTTTGAAATCCCTCAATTCTTGTGAATAAATGTTTTGAAATATTTTATGAAACCTGATATTACCTGAATTCTTGTTAATAAATTATCTAAAATTTCATTAAAATCTGATTATATTCCTTGAAAATTTTGAAGTTCTATGAAACCCTTTGAGATTCTGGAAAAGTAATTAAAATATCGTTTCGAAAGCCTTTAAAATCTTTTAAAATTACAAAAATTGTCGTAAATCTTACGAAATCCGTTGAAATTCCTTTGAAATATTTGGAATCTTCTCAAAACCCACGGAATCTAATCAAATATCATAGCTTAATCCGATAAACTTAAAAAATATTGAATGATTTTTCCGGTATTAGTAATTTCAAAAATTGTGGAAAAAACGTTTTTGTGAATATTTTTTTACAGAGTGATGAACAATTTTTGTTAGTTTTTATAACATTATTACAATTTTTTATTGTAAAATTACTAAACTTTAACTTAATAGGGTTGATTTATTAAAAATATTACGTAGTTTATGGATGGTCCCTTCTAGAAATCCAGAAAATAGTTCTATGATCTTAAAGGATTTTAATCCATATTAATATTGAGAGACAAAGTTTCTCTAGAACTATTCCAATTTTTAATCAATGTGGGAATATATCCCGGGAATAAACTAATTAATAAAGTGTGGTACATGATCCGTACCAAATTTGACTGACTTTCAAGTAGATAGAGAATCATTCGATTATGGAAAAAAATTGTGAAGTTTAACTTCACTTTACTAACTATTAAACGTGTTTGGAGAAGCATTTTATTCGATTGCTAAACGTCAATTCGCAAATTTAGCAGCTGGTGGGCTTAAGTATGCTTCTAGTCTATGAAAATGTGATCAACGAACACTACTACTATTTTAACCGTACAAATGAATTCCAGATAATTCATTACAATTCAAGTTCACGCGCTACAATTACGTTTTAAAACGTTTTGAACGAATTTTAGCATTTTTAATTACATTTAAGTTCGAATCTCACTAGCCGGGTAAATCAATCTTCACGCACCTTTTTTTATTTTAGTTTTTACTGAAATATTATATGTAAATAGGTCATACGAACGAAATGCCAGAAGACTCAGCACATTAATTTTATTATAACTAGAGAGCGGATTTTTTCGAACTAAAAAAGAACAGTTTTTAACCAAAAATGGAATAGTCTAATTTTTAGATGACAAAATGATTTTCCACAAGAAAGAAACACATTTTCAACCAATGTGATGAATTTTCATATAAAATGATGAATCTTCATCTGGAATAGAAGAATTTTCAAACAAGATTAATTTTCTACCAAAAAAGATTTTTCAACTTAAAATGGAACAGTTAAATTTAATTTAAAAAAATTAATTTTCAACCAAACTGATGAATTTTCAAGTAAAACGATGAATCTTCAACTGAAATAGTTCAATTTTGAACCAAGAAGATAAATTTTCAACTAGAATGATGAATCTTTAACTGGAATAGTTAAGTTTTCGACGAAAAATCTTATTTTGAACTAAGAAGATTAATTTCTACCAAAAAAGACAAATTTGCAAAAAAAATACATGAATTTTCCACTAAAAAAGGTAAAATAACAATCAAAAATTGAATAGTTAGATTATCGGTTAAAAAAATTAAAGTTCAACCAAAGAGATGAATTTTTTATTTATATTTTGAAATATTTAATTAGAATAGTAAAATTTTCAGTAAAAAAAACTTTCAATAAAAAGATTAATTTTCAAAAAAATAGTTACATTTTCCAACAAAGTGATGAATTTTTAAGTAAAATGACGAATGTTTATCTGGAATAATTTTCAACGAAGAAGATTAATTTCTACCAAAAAAGACGAATTTTCAACTAAAAAGGATAATTTTTCAACCAAAACTTGAATAGTTAAATTTTGAGTTCAAAAAATTAATGTTCAATGAAAGAGATGAATTTTTAATTTATATTTTGAAATATTCAATTAGAGTAGTAAAATTTTCAGCAAAAAAAAAATTTTAATCCAAAAAATTAATTTTCAAAAAAATAGTTACATTTTCCAACAAAGTGATGAATTTTCAAGTCAAGTGATGAATCTTCAGCTGACATAGATGAATTTTAAACCAAAAAGTTAAACTTTTAACTTAAATGATGAATCTTTATCTGGACTAACTGAATTCGACCAAAAAGGTCAATTTTCAACAAAAATTGTGAATTTTCAACTAAAAAAGATAATTGTTGAAACAAAAATTGAATAGTTAAATTTTAAGTTAAAAAAAATTAATGTTCAAGAAAAGAGATGAATTTTTAATTAAATTGACGGAATATTCAACTGGAATAGTTACATTTTCAGTTTAAAAAAAATTAATCTATCGCCAAAGAAAAAAAGAAATGAATTTTGAATTAAAATTATGAATCTTCAACGACAAAAAATTCATTTTTACCAACGAGTTCAACTTTCAACCAAGTAATTAAATTTTCATTCTAAAAATAATAATTTCTGAACGAAAAATGTAGTAATTGATATTTTAACCAAAGAGGATTAACATTTTCAATAAAAAATAGTTGAGTACAACCAAAAAAAGCGATTTTTAAAGAAGATTTAAGTTTTTTATTAAGACAGATTTTTCAGTCAAGAGAGAGAAAAAATTTGGAAACAGACTGTTGAATTTTCAACCAAAAATAGAATAGTTACATTTTCAGTAAAAAACATTAATTTCGAACCAAAAAAAAAAGAACGAATTTACAAAAGAAATAGTTATATAAGCAAGGTTAACATTTTGTGAAATTTCTATATGAGTCTTTTTCATGTAACTGTTTATGCATTATGAATTTGGATACAAAATTTCAGGAAAGAAAAATTTCAATACAAATTCTTATTTTTTTTTTTAAATACAAATTTCTTTGGAACGTTGCCAATGGAATGTAAATAACTTTCAAATGCATAATTAATTTTACTGAAATGTCAACCAGATACATATCAAAAATAAATTTGTCATAAGGTTGTATATAAACTGGGTTATAAAAAAGTGACACCCTCGTTACCTATGTAAAACAGGTATCCTGAGGAAGATGCCATATATAAAGCATGTGCATAATTTTTCTATGCACGATTTAGTACCCTTCTAATATTTCATAAATTAGACATTTCATAATGAATTTTTCTGATTCTTTAGTTTTCTTAAACATTCTCTCATTTTAGGATCTAATACTTAACAAAAATAAGTTTGTCTATTTTTATTTATTTGTTTTGTTTTTCGAATATAATCCTGTTACTTTAAAAAAAAATGTAGGGTTGCCAAATGGATGTTACATAATTTTTTAATTTATGAAGTAAAATTTCAACCTGATATTTATGAAGAATGAATTTATTACCTGGTTATACATAAACTGGTTTATAAAAATGACACCCTCGATACCTATGTAAAACAGGTTTTCTCAGGAAGATACCATGTATAAAGTATGTGCATAATTTTGTTATGTACCATTTAGAACCTTTGCAATATTTCATCAATTAGAAATTTCATAATGAATTTTTCTGATTCTTTAGTTTTCTTAATCATTCTCTTATTTTAGGATCTAATACTTAACAAAAATAAGTTTGTCCCTTTTTTTGTGTATGCCATTCTGATATTTATTAAGAATAAGTTTATCACCTGGTTATACAAAAACTGGGTTATAAAAAAGTGACACCCTCGTTACCTATATAAAACAGGTATCCTGAGGAAGATGCCATATATAAAGCATGTGCATAATTTTTCTATGCACGATTTAGTACCCTTCTTAATCAGCGCATCAAAATACATAAATATACATAGTATGAAAGAAATCGTCGGTTTACGGCTTTCGGAAGTTTATCCAATATCCGAATAGACTTATGTTGTAAAATCATTTTTTTCCAAGTTATCACAAAAATAAAGTTTCCTCCCATGCATTTGGCATTATTGTTTGACCCTCGGTGTGCAGACATCTTGGATATCCCCCACCTAACCCGAAATACCAAATGGCGTCACATGTGCTTCCGCGCGCAGTGTAACTTGCGCACTCGTCTCGTTGACAAAACCGGAAATGTTGACCCACCCACTATTGACCACACTCTCTCAGCTACAGCACTCTACAGTGAAATATGGTACAATTTCGTATGTGTTCGTTGTAGAGAAGTAGACGCAGCTCTCGAGTATCGTGACCCGGAAAAAAGAAAGAGTTCACGGGATGTAGTGAGAAGAGCTAATTGTTTGATCGCCTTGGGTGATTAGTTGAGGCTCTTTTTTATATCTCTACGTTCTTAGCACAACGGAACGTAATTTTAATTCGCAAGGTAAGTTTCTTCTGGAATTTGTGAGATGGAGGAATCTGATACTAGTGCCTTGGCAAGCCGTAGTGCGTGTTGTCGGCAAGAGCCGGAATGGTGGCCATTCGAGTGACATGGCGTCATCGCCTTGGCCTTTTATATTCTCCGATTCTCGGCATTTCCATCCAACGACCATTTTGTTATCGCTGAAAAATCAATATCGCGCTTTAACTTTCGCTATCCGCACGTATCACGAATACTGCTACCATTGACACCTCAGTCGGATACCATTTCCTGTCGGATTATTTTCTCGATCCAGGCACGAAACTTGGGATATATGCGTTTGGGCCAGTCAAGTGTTTTTTTGCAGTTTGCATATACATATATTGTAAAGACGCGACACGAGGACTCGTAATTAACGCAAAGAAATCAATTTATATCACGAAAAGTATCGATCCGTCAAGGTTGTTCTTCTTCTAGTAATAATAAAAACAACTGGACTTTGCGATTGCTTCTCCCTGGAAACGATGTATGCGCACTGAAAGTGAAATTAGCATTTGGGAAATGAGTCGCTATTGTGAGTTGAGAAGTAGGAGTGACAGGTCGCTCGATAGCGTTTTTAAACAAAATCTTTTGCGTTTCGATGGGTTTGCACCTTATTTAATTAATTCACTCTATGAACCGACAAATCTCACAGTATTACAGGTTAGGTTGATCTGCCGATATGGAGTCGATGGAAGCGCGTCTCGTAGCGCAAGCCTTGAATTACCATGGTCAACAGTTGCAGAAAGTTTGGGAGAGCGAGCGCAACGAAAATGAGCTTGCTATGCTAAACCTGAAAGAACCCAGTTTTGAAATTTATCAGCAGAGACAAAAAACGCTCAGGTACTTGCACTTGGATTCGTTTCCAACAAATTTTTAAATTTTCACGACCTTCGTCTTGTACAAATGGTATCTAGGGTGCTTTACTCCCAGGGATAAAATTCTGACCTTGAGACACACACGAGAATGCTAATCAGATTTTAATTCTGTGAATAAAATTGCACGGGCTGATCAATTTGTACGAGGCTGCGAACACTGTTCGACAAAATTCTGGGTTGAATATGCCCCCGGATTTTTTTTCATGATCAATTTTTTCATTTTTCTAAATGGTTTTTTCACGCTGATTACGAATCCCAAGGTCGACAAAGTCTATTGCGTAGCGTCTTCAGGGTGTCTGGAAACTGGATAGCTTATCAGCTGGGCTGCCACACAGTAATTTTTTTTTTTGCAAGTCACTTTTTACAGAAAGTCACTCATCACTTTTTTTCAAGGATAAAGTCACTAATCTCATGTTAGATTGTATTGAAAAAAAAATTAATTAATCTTTGTATACAATCGATTGTAATCTGTGGTATTTCAAACTTGAAAAATTTATCTTGTTGAAAATTACTCTTTTTTTTTTTAGGTAAGGATTCGTCATTTTGATTGAGAATTGAACCATTTTGTTGAAAATTCAACTATTTGCGTGTCAATTTAAATATTTGTGTTGAAAATCAATCTTTTTTAGATGAAAAATCATTTTTTATGCTGAAAATTCATCATTCGAGTTGAAAATTTCATACTTTGGTTGAAAATTTAACTATTTTGTGGAAAATTTAACTATTTGTGTGTCAATTCAAATGTTTGTGTTGAAAATCGTTTTTTTTTTTAAATGTAAAATCATTTTTTGAAAGTAGGTTATGCTGAAAATTCATAATTGCAGTTAAAAATTCCATACTTTACTTGAAAATTTAACTATTCTGTGGAAAATTCATTGATGAAAAATCATTTTTTATGCTGACAATTCATTTTTTTCGGGTTGAAGATTCATCATTGTAGTTGAAAATTCGTCACCTTTGGTTGAAAATTAAATTTTTTATCTGAAAATTTAACTATTCCATTTTTTTTAATTCAAATTTTATTCAGAAAAAAGGATCTCTCTCCTCTCACTCCACTGGGATACGAACACTAAAATATATAACACTATTAAAAATATTCCATTTTTGCTTGAAAATTTATCTATTTTATTGAAAATCTGTTTTTTTTTGTTAACTTAATTTTTTTAAATTGATAATTTAACTGTTCCATTTTTTTCCAACATTTTCAGATAAAAATCGTTTTTTATATTGAAAGTTCATTTATCCGGGTTGAAGATTCATCATTGTAGTTGAAAATTCGTCTCTTTGGTGGAAAATTAAATTTTTTAGCTAAAAATTTAACTTCCATTTTTGCTTTAAAATGTATTTTTTTTTTTGTGAAAATTTATCTATTTGGTTGAAAATTACTCTTGTTTAGCTAAAAATTCAACTTTCAATTGAAGATTCATCATTTATAGTTGAAAATTGAACTATTCCTTTGAAAATCTGTTTTTTTGTTTTTGGAAAATAAGTTTTTTTTTAACTGAAAATTTAACTATTCCATTGTTGCTTGAAATATTATTTGTTTGTTTAAAATTCAACTGTTTATTTGAAAATCGATTATTTTCGCATGAAAAATAATTTTTTACGTTGAAAATTAATTTATTCAGGTTAAAAATTCATCATTGTAGTTGAAAATTCGTCACTTTGGTTGAAAATTTAAATTTATTAGATGAAAATTTAACTAATCCATTCTTGGTTGAAAATTTATCTTTTTTTTGGTTTAAAATTTATCAATTTTTTTAAAAATTACTCTTTTTTAGAGGAAAATTCATCTATTCCAGTTGAAGATTCATCATTTTAGTTGCAAATTGAATTGTTTCTTTGAAAATCTGTATTTTTTGTTTGTTGAAAATTCAACTGTTTGTTTGAAAATCGATTATTTTTAGATAAAAAATTATTTTTTATGTTGAAAATGCATTTATTCGTGTTGAAGGTTCATCATTGTAGTCAAAAATTCGTCATTTTGGTTGGAAATTAAATTTTTTAGCTGATAATTTAACTATTCCATTTTTGCTTGAATTTTTTTTTTTTGAATATTTATCTATTTGGTTAAAAATTACTCTTTTTTTAGTTGAAAATTCATCTATTCCAGTTGAAGGTTCATCATTTTAGTTGAAAATTTAACTATTTCTTTAAAAATCTGTTTTTTTGTTTGTTGAAAATTCAACTGTTTATTTGAAAATCGATTATTTTTATATGAAAAATTATTTTTCATCTTGAAAATCCATTTATCCGGGTTGAAAGTTCAAATTTGTAGTTGCAATAAATTTGTCACTTTGATTGAAAATTAAATTAATTATTCCATTTTTGCTTGAAAATTGATCTTTTTTTTGTTGTTGAAAATTGATCTATTTGGTTAAAAATTACTCTTTTTTAGTTGAAAATTCGTCTATTCCAGTTGAAGATTCATCATTTTAGTTGAAAATTGAACTATTTCTTTGAAAATCTGTTTTTTTGTTGTTGAAAATTCAACTGTTCGTTTGAAAATCGATTATTTTTAGATAAAAAAGTATTTTTTATGTTGAAAATGCATTTATTCGGGTTGAAAGTTCATCATTGTAGTTGAAAATGAAATTTATTAGCTCATAATTTAACCATTCCAATTTTTCTTGCAAATTTATATATTTGGTTAAAAATTACTTTTTTTTTAGTTGAAAATTCATCTATTCCAGTTGAAGATTCATCATTTTAGTTGAAAATTCAACTATTTGTTTAAAAATCAATCATTTTTAGATGAAAAATCATTTTTTATGTTGAAAATTCGTTTATTCGGTTTGAAGATTCATCATTGTAGTTTAAAATTCTTCACTTTGGTTAAATATTAAATTTTTTGCTCAAAATTTAACCATTCCATTTTTTCTTAAAAATGTATCCTTTATTTTTTGTTGAAAATGTATCTATTTGGTTAAAAATTACTCTTTTTTTAGTTCAAAATTTAACTATTTTATTGAAAATCTGTTTTTTTGTTGTTGAAAATTAATTTTTTTAACTGATAATTTAACTGTTCTATTTTTTGCTTGAAATATTATTTGTTTATTGAAAATTCAACTGTTCGTTTAAAAATCGGATCATTTTTAGGTGAAAAATAATTTTTTATGTTGAAAATTCGTTTATTCTGGTTGAAGATTCATAATTTTGTAGATGAAAATTCGTCACTTTGGGTAAAAATTTAATTATTCAATTTATGCTTGAAAATTTATATTTTGTTGTTGAAAATTCATATATTATTTGTTTTTTGAAAATTCAACTTTATGTTTAAAAATAAATCATTTTTAGACAAAAAATCATTTTGTATGTTGAAAATTCATTTATTCGGGATGAAGCTTCATAATTTTAGTTGAAAATTCGTCACTTTGGTTGAAAATTAAATTTATTGGCTTAAAATTTAACTATTCCATTTTTTCTTGAAAATTTACCTTTTTTGTTGAAAATTTATGTATTTGGTTAAAAATTACTCTTTTTTAGTTGAAAATTCATGTATTCCAGTTGAAGATTCATCATTTTAGTTGAAAATGTAACTATTTTATTGAAAATGTGTTGTTTTTTTTTAAGTAATTTTTTAACTGATAATTTAACTGTTGCATTTTTTGCTTGAATATTTTTATTTTTTGTTGAAAATTCGACTATTTAATTGAAAATTTATCTTTTTTAGTTGAAAAATCATGCCTTTCTTGCATTAGATGCAACAATGTGATTTAAAATTTAGTTGTTTTGGTCAAAAGTTATCTTTTTTGTTGAAAATTTATCTTTTCGGAATTAAAAATATATCTTATAGCTTAAAAACTCATCGCTTTTGACGAAAATTGATCTCTTTGGTAGAAAATCAATCGTTTCTGATTGAAAATTCAACTTATTGGTAGAAAATTGAGCTTTCTTATCCGAAAATTAACTGTTTTGTTGAAATTTCATCTTTTTTTTTTATAAAAATGCAACCATTTGTTTGAGAATTCAGTTGTCTTGGTTAAAAATTACCTTTTTCATTCCAAAATCATCTTTTCAGAATTAAAAGTCAGAGATTTTCTAAACAAATTCGACTTTAGTTTAAAAAATCATCGCTTTTATATGAAAATTTATCTCTTTGGGTAGAAAATCTATCTATCTATAGGTTGAAGATTCATTATTCTATTTGGAAATTCATCTCTTCGGTTAAAAATTGAAATATTTTGTTGAAAATCCTTTTTTTAAGTAGAAACATTAAGTGTTTTGTTTGAAAATTCTCAACTATTCTGTTAACATTTTTGTTTGTTTGTTATAAGTTAATGGTTTCAAGTGAAGATTTAACTGGATTCCATTTTTAAATGAACAATCATGTTTTTTGTTGAAAACATTTTTTTTTACTCAAAAATTTAACTTCCATTGTCGCTTGAAAATTTTTATTTTGTGTTAAAATTTTTTTTTAATTGCAATTCGCAGCCTAGCCTGTTCCAATTCGTGGTTAGTGTCACTTTGCGATTGTCAGGACACATCTATTTCCTCGAAAATGGATAAATGTTACTAATCAAATTTTTTTGGTCTTAAATCATCGGTACATCATCTCGAAAGTGGGCTTCTGTTTTGTCTTTAGGTGGTGATTTCGATTTGACAGAATGGTTTTTCGCACTCACAAAAAATTCCAACTTTGTTGTTTATCTAGTTGTTTACTATCATCCTTCAATTCGTCTTTATTGGTCAAAAAATGAAGTTTTCAGGCTTAAAAGATAAGTTTTTTCTTCTTAAAAAAACATTCGACTTTTTAGCTTGAGAACTCAACTTTTTTGTTAAAAATTAATTAATAAATTAAAAATAAATTAATTCTGTTGAACATTCGTCTTTTTGGATAGAAAATTGATATTTTTTGGTAGGAAAGTCATCTTTCTTGGCTGAAAATGAATTTTTTGTTGTTGAAAATTCAACTGACTTGTACAGAATTCGTCTCTTTGGTTTGAAAATGCAATTTTTTGGTTGTAAATTCGTCTCTTTTGATTGAAGGTGCAATTATTTGGTTCTAAATGCTACTGTTTAGTTTAAAGATATTTTTTTTTTGTTCAAAGTCCAGCTATTTGTTTCATAATTCATCTTCTTTAGCTGAAGATTAACTTTTTTGTTGGAATTTTATCTTTTCGGGCATAAAAGTTCAATTTTTTCTAAAACATTCGACTTTTTAGCTTTAAAACTCGACGTTTTTGATAAAAATCGATCGCTTTTAGTAGAAAATTAATATTTTTTGTTGAAAACGAAACAGTGGTTGAAAATTCATCAGTCTTGTTTAAAAATTACCTTTTTTGGTGAAAATTTATCTCTTTGGGTCAAAAATTAACCTTTTCTGATTGAAAAAGAAGCTTTCTTGGCAGAAAATTGACTTTTTTGTTGAAAATTAATCTCTTCTGGTAACAATTTAATCTTTTTTCGTTCAAAATGCAACTGTTTGGTTGACGAATTAATATTCTGTTTTGGCTGAGAATTCAACTATTTTGTTAAAAATATTTTTTTGGGTTGAAGATTCTTCATTCTATTTGGAAATTCGTCTTTTTGGTTGAAAAGTGAACTATTTTGTTGGAAATTGGTTTTATTTTGGTTGAAAATGATTTTTTTTTACTGAAAATACAACTTCCATTTTTGATTAAAATTTTTTCTTTTTTTAATAGAAACTTCGATTCTTTGGTTGAAAATTCGTCTTTTTGGTAGAAAATAAATCTTTTTAGTTGAAAATTTAACTATTTGGTTGATAATTTATGTATTTTGTTGAAAACTAGTCTTTTTTGGCAGAGAAGTTATCTTCTTGGTTAAAAGTGAATGTTTTTGGTTTAAAATTCATCTATTTTATTGAAAATTCATCTCTTTTGGTAGAAATTTCAACTTTTTTTGATTAAGAATGCCACTGTTTGATTAAAAATTAATCAGTTTTGGTTGACAATTCAACTATTTTGTTAAAAATTAATTTTTTTGGCTTAAGATTCATCATTTAGTTGAAAATTCATCTCCTTGGTTGAAAATTGAACTATTTTTCTGTAACCTCGTATTTTTTTGTTGGAAATTATTTTTTTTACTGAAAATTTTTCACCTGTTCGGTTGAAAATTAATAATGTGTTTTATTCTGTAGAATTTTTGTATTTTTTGGTTGAAATATTAACTGTTACATTTTTCGTCGAAAATTCATATTTTTGGTTAAAATTTTAACTGTTTTGTTAAAAACTAGTTTTTTTGGTTTAAGATTCATCATTATAGTTGAAAATTCATCTATTATCTTGTTGAAAATTCTTTTTTTTTTTTCTAAAGAATGTTAATGGGTTGAACTGAAAATTAAACTACCCAATTTTTTGTTGAAAATTTGTTGTCTTTAGTAGATTTTTTTGTTTTTTTTTTAAGGAGAAACTTCAAATATTTGGTTGAAAATTCGTCCTTTTCGGTACTTTTTTGTTGAAAATTCATCTATTTTCTGGTAACAATTTAATCTTTTTTCGTTCAAAATGCTACTGTTTGGTTGACGATAAATATTATGTTTTTGTTGAGAATTCATCTATTTTGTTTAAAATATTTTTTAGTCGAAAAGTGAACTAATTTGTTGGAAATCTTTTTTTTTTTGTTGGAAATAATTTTTTTTTACTGAAAATACAACTTCCATTTTTGATTTAAATTTTTTCTTTTTTTAGTAGAAACTTCGACTATTTGGTTGAAAATTCGTCTTTTTTGGTAGAAAATAAATCTTTTTAGTTGAAAATTCAACTATTTGGTTGATAATTTGTGTATTTTCTTGAAAACTTGTCTTTTTTTTGCAGAAAAGTGAATGTTTTTGGTTAAAAATGCAACTATTTTATTGAAAATTCATCTCTTTTTGTAGCAATTTCAACTTTTTTGATAAAGAATGCTACTGTTTGGTTAAAAATTAATCAGTTTTGGTTGACAATTCAACTATTTTGTTAAAAATAAATTTTTTTGGCTGAAGATTCATCATTTTAGTTAGAAATTCATCTCCTTGGTTGGAAATTGAACTATTTTCCTGTAGCCTCGTTTTTTTTGTAAATTATTTGTTGTTACTGAAGATTTATCATCTATTTGGCTGAAAATTAATAATGTGTTTTATTCTGTAGAATTTTCGTATTTTTTGGTTGAAATATTAACCATTACATTTTGTTAAAAACTAGTTTTTTTGGTTGAAGATTCATCATTATAGTTGAAAATTCATCTATTATTTTGTTGAAAATTCTTTTTTTTTCTTCTAAAGAATGTTAATGGGGTTAACTGAAAATTAAACTAATCAATTTTTTGTTGTTTGTAGTAGAAAATTATTCTTATTGGTTGAAATTTTTTTTAGGCGAAACTTCAAATATTTAATTTAAAATTCATGTATTTTATTGAAAATTCGTCTTTTTCGGTAGAAATTTTTTTTTTTTTTTTTGTTAAAAATGCGACTGATTGGTTGAAAATTAATAATCTGTTTTGATTGAGGATTCAGCTATTTTGTTGAATGATCGTCCTTTTTGGTTGATAATTTAACTACTTGGTTGAAATTTTAACTATTTTTTTTAAAACTATTTTGTCGGTTAAAGATTAATTAGTTTAGTTGAAAATTCATCTCTTTGTTTGTAATTATAACTATTTTGTTGAATTTTTTTTTGAAAGATAATCGTTTTAAATTAAAATTTGACTACTCCATTTTTTTTAACTTTTTGGTTTAGAATCCTTGTATTTTGCCGAGAATTCGTTGTTTTTAGTAGAAAATTATTCCTATTCTCTATTTTCCTTGTTTTGAGAGCATTTTAGGTTGTGAAGTCTGAAATATTTCAATTATTTTAATTTATAATTTTCTGGTTTTCTAGTTCTTATTGTAAAGCATCGAAATATAAGTACGGCAGTTAAGTATAAAAAAAAAATAATAAAAATTTGTCTGAAAATTAGTTGTAAAAATTACTTTAGCAATTGAGATCTTGGTTTTCACCCCCAAATTCAGAAATTAAATTTCATCTAATCTTCTAAATGTAAGCCGATAAATTAAATGTGTAATGGAATACAAATTTTGAGTGAACAGTAGTCACTTTTAGTTTATTTTTGCCTTAAGTTAGTCACTTTTTCGATTTTGTTTCAAGTACATTAGTCGGTGGCAGCTCTGCTTATCAGTCAGATACAATCGAAGTCGGAGATAAAGTTTTAGAAATTTTCGATAAGTGAATAACTTAGCGCGAAAACTGCTTTCAGTTTTCAATCACTGTGAGGTGTAATATTACTTTCCACTTGGGCTTCAAATAAAGCCGTTTTTGAGTTGTAAACAAAGAACCCATCAAAACGAAATTTGTTTAAAAATTTATCAGTTTATTAACATTCAGTTTGCGCTGAATGTTGATAGACTTGGGTGAATGATTAAATTCTCCGATGAATATTAATCAATGTAAATGCGAATATTGGTGTTTTTGGGTTGCATTTTTCATTTTTTACTCGCCAGTTGAGAAAGAAATATCGTGAAATGTAAAAAAGTCGTTATCACAAGTTACGAGTTTCTTATCTTGATGTATTACAAAGCGATACGTGTCATATCTTGCTTTGCATACCTGCATTCTTCCAAACACAATTGTTTCTTGAAAAATTTTAGATTAAATTATCGTAATTTATTATATAAAAATATGTCTTTTATTGTTAATACTGAAGATGACGTTACAATTTTGATTTGTTTTTTAAATACAAGTGGAAAATAATTTTCATGCGACCCTGGCGAGAAGTAGTTAGGACGGATCTAAAACGGGCACTTCCACTCGGGAAGAGAATTTCAACCCTTAATTTTGTCGGACAGTGTTTTAGAAGCGAATTACCAACAATTAAATTAATGATGAAAGATCAACGCACCGCAATATTCTATACGAAATGAAAAATAAAGAAAGTTAAACTTCGGAATATTAGTTTGTAATTCATAAAACTGAAATTAAAAGTTTTTCATGAAAGCTATGAGTTTTGATAAAATGGGTATTAGCGAATGATAAAAACTTCCTGTTTTTTTTTTTACCGTAGTACATAAGTTCAATTCTCATTGTGTAGATAGCATATAAATATTTAGATAAGCGGTTGCGTGTCAACTAATCGTCCTTTATCATTATTTATTCAAGGCAATTTTTCTTGTTCAGTAAATTATGTAAGACCTTTAAACTAAGCTATATTTTTTTACTTTTATTACCTGGGAATGTTTGTTATAAATTGCAATTTTTTAGACTCGTCAAAATACTTGAGTTTTTGTTATATTTTGAAGATTTATTAAAAGAGTATTTAAAATTTTTTCCAGCACTTGCCTCATGTTTATCTAACGACTTTGAATAAGATATTTTTTTTCTCGAAAAAACAAAACTTTCGATACGCAATTTATAGCAGGATGTGTAAAAGTGCGTTTATTTTATGCAGCTTTAGCGACAGAGGAAAGAGGCTAAAACTACAGCAGTTTATTGCTAAAAAGGCCGACGCTCTTTATGACAAATCGAATTTGGAAACCACTGTTGAGCCAATCAAGCAACAACTTGGTGATGAAGGTATTATGAATATTTCATCTCAAGAAAACAGAAGATTTTAAAGTTTAACAAATTGTATACGTATGGTGGATTCCATATCGGACTTATTGAAACCAGACCTTCACGTCATCGATTTTTTTTTAATAGGGCTACTACTCACCTGGAAAACCTGGAATTATCAGGGCTTCAATTTATTTAAAAAAAAATTAATGTATTAAGTAATAACGTTTTTTTCATTTGTAAAAGTAGCTTTGTTATTCGATCTTCTTCGGTTGAAGTATCAACTATTACATTTTTTGTTAAGAAGTCATCTTTTTTAGTTGAAAATCCAACTCCTTGGTTGAAAATTTAACTCTTTTGTTAGAAATTAAGTTTTTTGGTCGAAGATTCATGATTTTATGAGAAAATGTAACTATTTTGTTGGAAATTGATTTTTCTTTGGTTGAAAATGATTTTTTTAAACTGAAGATACAACTTTTTTCCTGAAAACTGTTTTTTTGTGCAAATTATTTTTTTTTTTTACTGAAAATTTAACTATTTTGTGAATATAATTTTTTTTCAATTGATTTTTTAATAGAAAATTTAACTAATCTAGTTGAATATTCCATCATTTTAGTTGAGAATTCACCTATTTGTTTAAATATTAATTATTTTTTAGTTGAAAATTTATATATTTCGTTGAAAATTCCTCTTTTTTGGTCATAAATTAATCTTATTGGTAGAAATTTCATCATATTGGTTGAAAATTCAACTATTCCAGTTCAAGATTCATAATTTTAGTTGAAAAGTCATCTTTTTGGTTTAAAATTCAATTATCCCAGTTGCAGACTCATAATTTCTGTTGAAAATTCGTCACTTTGGTTGAAAATTTAACCATTTTGTCGAAAATTCTTTTTTTCTTGTTGAAATTCAAACTTTTTTAACTAAAACTTTAACTATTCCATTTTTGCTTGAAAATTGATCTTTTTTGTTGAAAATTCAAGTGTTTGGTTGAAATTTTATCTAATTATAAAATTTTATTTTTAATGGAAAACCCTGGAAATTTCAGGGAATTTTTTTTTTAAGTCTGGGAATTTTTTCGCGATCGTGCTTAATTTTTTTTAATTGCAATATAAAATTAAATAAAAATGATTCTTCATTTGTAAAAGTAGCTTTATATTACTCTATTTAACTATTTTATTGAAAATTCGTTTTTTTGTTTTTTTTTTTAATTAATTTTTTCAATTGAAAATTCAACTATTATATTTTTGATTAAAAATTTAAATCTTTTTTGATCAAAATATCAACTACTACAATTTTCGTTCAGAATTTATATTTTTTGGAATGAAAATTTAATTACTTGGTTAAAGAATAAAATCCCTTTTGCTAAAAATTAATTTTTTGTTGAAGGTTTATCATTTTCATTGAAAATTCATCTTTTTGGTTTGAAAAATTACCTGTTTTGTTGAAAATTCGTTTTTTCCTTGGCTGAAAATTAATTTTTTTTTACTGAAAATTTAATTATTACAGTATATTGCTGGAAATTTATCTTTTTAGTTGAAAATTCATGTTTCTGGTTGAAAATTCAACTGTTTTCCAGTTAGAGATTCACAATTTTCGTTAAAAATTCATCTTTTTGGTTTAAAATTCAATTATTCCATTTGAAGATTCATAATTTTAGTTAAAAACTCTTCAGTTTGGTTAAAAATTAATTTTTTTAACTAAAAAATTTAACCATTCCATTTTTGGTTGAAAATTGATCATTTTTAATTCAAAATCCAACTGGCTGAAATTTTTTTTCAGTTGAAAATTCAACTGTTTCGTTGAAAATTAATTTATTTTGTTGAAAAGTCGACTTTTTGATAGAAAATTAATCTATTTATTTGAAAATTATTCTTTTTGGTTGAAAATTCATGTATTCCAGGTAAATCTTCATAATTTATTGGAAAATTTATCTTTTTGGTTGAAAATTCCACTATTCCAGTTGAAGATTCATTATTTTAGTTGAAAGTTCATTACTTTGATCGAAAATTGAACTATTTTGTTGAAAATTCAGTTCTTTTGGTTAAAAATTAATTTTTTTAGCTGAAAATTCAACTATTCAAATTTTAGTATGAAAAATTATCGCTTAGTTGAAAAATGGTATTTTTTTGGGAAAAAATAATCTTGGTTAAAAATTAAATTATTCTAGTTAAAGACTCATAATTTTAGTTGAAAATTCGTTTTTTCTTTGGCTGAAAATTAATTTCTTTACTGAAAATTTAACTATTAAAGTTGAAATTTTAACTATTCTGTGTTTTTTTTTAGTTGAAAATTTATGTTTTGTTAAAAATTCTTATTTTTTAGTAGAAATTGATCTTCTTGGTTGAAAATTCAACTATTCCAGATAAAGATTCATCATTTTAGATAAAAATTCTTTTTTTGTTTGTTTAAAATTCAACCATTCCAGTTGAAGATTCATTATTGTACTTGAAAATTCATGTATTTTGTTGGAAAATCGTCTTTTTGATAGAAAATTAATCCACTTATTTGAAAATTATTCTTTTTATTTGAAAACTCATCCTTTTGGTTGAAAATTCATGTATTCCAGGTAATATTATAATTTTATCATAATTTATTGGAAAATTTATCTTTTTGGTTGAAAATTCCACTATTCCAGTTGAAGATTCATCATTTTAATTGAAAGTTGATTACTTTGATCTAAAATTGAACTATTTTGTTGAAAATTCAGTTTTTTTTTATTGAAAATTAATTTTTTTAGCTGAAAATTTAACTAATCCATTTTTTGTTGAAAATTGAATGTTTATAGTTCTGAATTCCACTATTTGGTTAAAATGTGTCTTTTTTAGTTTAAAATTAAACTATTTCATTGAACATTCATGTATTTTGTTGTAAAATCTTATTTTTTGGTAGAAAATTAATCTTCTTTTTTGAAAATTCATCTTTTTCATTGAAAATTCAAGTCTTCCAATTAAATGTTCTTCGCTTAAAAATTTATCTTTTTGGCTAGTTGTCCCGAATTTTCGCGACGACTAGTCCATCCCCTTTTCCAACTCTCCCAATTTTTCGGGACGACTGGAAATTTGATCATTTTATTGAAAATTCATCTCCATAGTGGAAAAATGAACTATTTTGTTGAAAATTCTTTTTTTTGTTTGACTGAAAATTAATTTCTTTACTGAAAATCTAACTATTCAAGTTGAAATTTCAGCTATTCCAATTGAATATTACATAATTTTAGTTGAAAATGCAACTCTTTGGTTGAACATCAATTTTTTTAACTAAAAATTTAACTATTCAATTTTTAGTTGAAAAATTATCGCTTGGTTGAAAAATTGTATTTTTTGGGGAAAAATAATCTTGGTTTTTAAATTATTCTAGTTAAAAATTCATGATTTTAGTTGAAAATTCGTTTTTTCTTTGGCTGAAAATTAATCTATTCACTGAAAATTTAACTATTAAAGTTGACATTTTAACTATTCTGTTTTTTTTTTGTTTTTTTTTGAAAATTTATCTCTTGTTGAAAATTCGTAAAGATTCATCATTTTAGATAAAAATTTATTTTTTGTTTAAAATTCAACCATTCCAGTTGAAGATTCTTTATTGTAGTTGAAAATTCAAGGATTCCATTTATATATTCGTAATTTAATATTCATTTTCTTTAACTGATCTTTTTTAGTTAAAAAAAGTTAGTAATTACCTGAATATGCTAATATATTTAAGAATATCTTGTAATATAATTTTTCAAAGCTTTTTAAGTGAAACATAATAATTGAATCCCTAAAAACTGAAAAAAAAACTTTCGATTGTTTAAAAAAAATGCGAAATACTTTAATGGCTACTTAAATTTTTTTTCCAGGATTTGAGAAGAGATAATGTAAAGGTCTGGTTCATGTGAAGCCGGCGTGGAATCCATCGTATTTGAAATAAGATTTAAAATAATGCAAAGGCAAGCACTAAATCAGTGTCCAACTTTTTTTTTTCGAAAAAAATTGAGCATCGCTAGATATTCAAATGTTAATTAGCAAAAATATTCTGCCTGTCACCTGCTGTCATATCAAACACGTCTTTGCAGTTTCTTTAATAACGTAATAGGTGCTCAAAAATGTGTTTGTAAAATATTCAAGCATTAGAGAAAGAATATCGGCAATATGAAACAACCGCACTTTCTGTCTCCATTCTTCGCAACATCGAAATTTTAATATTTCTAAATTGCGAAACTTGATTGCAGAGTTTTATGCGACTGTGCCAGGGCTTGATTCGTTCGTCACAATGGAAAAATCTCAGCGCATTCGAAACTTTTTAGAGGTAATTTCCATAGTTTTCTCCTCTTGAAGGGCTGAGAGCAAAAGAAAAAGTAAATCGTCGAAAATGAGTTGAAAAGAAACAAGAAAAAGGATTTTGTCGTATATTATAGTAGAACGATATATCGTTTTATTATTTTTATTATTATTATATTATAATATAAGACATAATCATCGTTTTCCCGATATATTTTTTCAACTTATTTTTCCTCTGATGATTTTTTTTAATCCGCTTTTGCTGCCAGTCCCTCATCTTTCGACCTGAGTCTTCAAATACGAAACCAGAACTTTTTTTCATTAAACACAAATTTAAATTTTCAGAGTTTGGTCGTGGGTGATGTAATTTATGCACAAGTGATGGGAAAAAGTGCCGCTGGACTTTTACTCAAGATTCTTTGCAACTGTAGTGATTGTCCGAGAGTGGTTACGGATCTTGGTGTTAAGGTAATTTTACAGACTTTTTCAAGAATCAGGGTGTCTACCTAACCGGGAATTTTATTCGCCGAGAATACTGCTCGAATATTACTCAAATTCTGAGTTTGAACAAGGAATTTTGTGAAAAATTCTATTTCTCACTTGGAATGCGAAATTTTCCAAAAGAATTACAATTCTGATTTTATTGCAATATGAAACTAAGAATATATTTTAAGATACTTAATATTAATATTTTTATTAGCTCACGTGCAACTGTTATCTAATGCATTTGACTTACCTACAAAATTTAACAATTTTACCATAAAAAACCGAGAAATGACCGCTTGCTTTTTATTAATTAAAAAGAGAATTTATCATACGTTTTATCTTTAAAATTTCTATAATTTTAATTTAAAATTATGGTTTTCAATGGGCAATTCTAAAAGTTTAATCTTTAAGTCCTTGAAACTAAAGTTTTTTCTTGAATTAATTTTTGGATTAATATTTGTAAATTTGGAATTTTAAATTTCACAATATTTTAGTTTTAAAGTAAAATATTCAAAATGTCAGGACAATTTGGCAATTAAATATTTCAAAATTTCATATTAAAAGCATTGATAGTCAGTTTTGAATTTAATAATTTTAAATGTAAATATAAAGCAATTTCGAATTAGAAAGCTTAAAATTGTACCATTTCAAAAATTGGAATCATATTACAGCAATCTTGTTTTGTATTATTTTTTTATTTTTAATGTAATATCTTAAAAAGGGGGGGGGGTACTTTAACCCTGTTCGTGTTCGATGGTTTAGAGAAGAACGGGGGGGGGGTGACTAAACCAGTGAGGCGATCGTCCTCGTAACCGGAAGCACAAGACTTGGGGGGGGGTAATTAGTAACCCGGTTCATGTTTCAGAGACCAGCATGGAGCGCGAGTGTGGGGGGGGGGGAATGCGGTACCTACGTCAGAAAAAAAAGGTCGTCCTCGTATTTGAATTCGAGTTCGAGTAAAATTATTGATATTTGGAACGATGCACGGATCACAATAGATCAAAATGAGGGGGGTGGGGAATGAAAAGTTAAAACAGTACACGTCGAATATTACTTGAAGCCCGTACAGGGGACCTGGGGAACCTTTCCGGGGAACTTCCGGTCGGGATGTAAGGAGTATCCTCGTCTCCAGCGAACAGCGTAGAGGGAGACGGTAACGTTGTAATTGAACTAAAAATGAGCTCTGGCACGAACACGGGACGAAAGGGTCTCATCGATTGAGTCAAGGGGTATAAAGGTGGTAAACTGGGAACCGTTGACGGATTCTGCACTGACACCACCGAAGTGTCCAACGAGGAACGTTGAGATGTTTCTAAGCGCACGGCAGACTCTTCGTGCGCGAGGGCGGCAGCGCGAGCAGCCTTTGCCTCACTGCGACGGGCGCGTTGTCGAGACCCCTGGCCTATACGTTTCAGTTTGACCGTGGTTGATGCGCTTTTTGTCCCGGAATTACGAGAATTGGCTGAATTTGCAGGAATATTGGATTCACGGGCACGACGAGCGCGGTAGTCGTTCAGACTTAAACGTTGGGGAAAGAAAGCGGAAACCGGTCGGGCATCCGGACCCGTGATGCGACGTCCGCGATACGCGTTCAGACTAAGCCGTTTCGGTTGTCCCTGAGTTACGTTGTTTGTATTTGTGGGAAGCATATAAAAGAAGCAAATAAAAAGACCCGCGAATAAGATCCATCAGAAATTAAAAGAACCGCGCGAATCAGTGGAACGATTTTAAAAAAAGAATAAAAGAAAATAAGTTCCGCGTGGTAGGGGCGGTGCAAATGAACATAATCGATAGTGTGGGTCACGTTAACGCGTCAATTTCAGAATACCCAAACATTCAATCGAAGAATTTATCATCGCGCACACATAAATATTGGGGGGGGGGGCGAGGTGACACAAATGCGACGGTTTCATCCGGTCAATATAACAAATTGTCCATACACAAGGGTTAACACAGCAAATATCACTGGACACACATAAATTCAATACAAACAAAACTCAAGTCCTGATTATCCTGTCCTCAACAGAGTTCAGTTTAACCAGTTCCAAAAAAATATAATGATGATCTATCAAGACGCGAAATCAATAATTATATCAGGTACCTGGTATCCCGTTCTGGTAGTCCGGTTTAACAGGTTCAAGATGATACGGTTAGTGGACAATTGACATGGATCAAGAAAAAGAAGTCGGAATAGGAAACAGACGATGGAAAGAAAATAATAAGAAAAAAGAAGGAGAAAGAAAAATAATAGTAGAAAAAAATGATTCTGGTACGGTAACGAACCTCGACCTGATACTTGAAGAAGCGTTAGATATTTGGATAACTGCAATCTCTCGACGACTGTGAAGCTCTGGAACGGATTCGAACCGTGGAAATGAGGTGCTTATTTTGAGAGCACTCGGTCTGATTCTGGAAGATCGTGTACGTATTTGGAGAACTGGAATCTCACGATGATCATGAAGCCCTGAAAAGGAGTCCGGTTCGTGGAAATAAGAAGAGTCCTATTTTTGAACAACACTCGATTTTTATTTTAAACTAACACACGATGTAGCCGCACAGAGAGAGAATATCAACCGGATGGTTTAGAAGTCGAAGATCAACTGTCCTCTCGTCGGTCGCACGTAGGCGGACCCGAGTGCAGGACGCTCTCCGCTTGGAGGGAGGGTGGGACACAGGCCGCTGATTGGCCAGTTACGAGAAAGAAGAGAGAGAATAACGTGTGGTGGGGAAGGCTCCCACCGTCTCTCCGAACGCTGAACGCCTGAATCTAACTAGAATACTAAAATGGAATTTTAAGAAAAATAAAAATTAAATTAAATTTATAATACATAGAAACAGCAAAAGTAAAAACATCAATTCAGTTAACTTAAAATAAAACTATTAACTATTAAATCTCGCTAGAGGAAAACAAGAGATATAAAATACGTGACGAAAATATCTTTATCTACAATCCGGGGATTGTAACAAAACTATTATATTGATTTGATTTAATATATGTATATTTATAATCGAGATAATCTTAATAATATATAAATGAAATATATTTATTTAAACTTGATCAGAGTTTAAAAGATAAAATAAGAAACAGAAAAAAAAGAAAATCGATAGACTAAGGGAGACTGAAATAAAAAAATTTACCAGAGTTTTCAAAGAAAGAAAGAGAGGACAGATAATATAGAAAGAGAGAAGATAAAGTGAAGATGGTCACCCAAGTCACAAACTGAGAGGGCAGGTAGATGTAGGCGAGCCCAACTTTGTCGTCCAAACAGATGTTTGCCAGATTTAAAGATAAAGTTTATATAAGAGCTCAATAATAACACTGGGAATAAGCAAAATCGTTCTGAAATACCGAAGAATGTCGAATTCGACCCATAGATCCTCGCTTCAAAATTTTCTAGAAAATTCTCAAGCGGTGCTCAAAGAGAAAGAATTCAAGATTCGCTCGGTGTTTCTTATCTTTGAGCTATGCCTTATAACAAGTTCAGAAGAAAACACTAAAAATGGCATCATTTTGTGTGACGCATATCAAATATTGAAGGGACTTTAATTGAAAATATTCTAAATTGAGGACATTTAAATTGCAAATAATTAAAATGGATCTTCAAACGCATTAAAATCCGTATGATGTAAGAGCTGTTATGTACACATGTTTAAAATTGAAGAATTTGAAACTAAAAATTGAATATTTTCCAACTGCAAATCTTCAAAATGGTACAACTTTAGGTTGGAAGTGTTCTGAAAATGAAGAGTTTTCAATTTCGACCCCGCAAATTTAAATTTCGACAACTGAAAATTGTGTAATATTATGATCTACATTCGAAATTCCTTCAATTTTGAATATGCAGAATTGAAATGTTGACCTGTGGTCTTAAAAGTCATGCAGATTGAAAAACTTTATTTATCAATGTTCAAAATTGAAAAGTTTTCAATATAAGTACACAATCTTTAGGTTTTTCTGGAAGAATTTGATATTCCCTTGTTTAGTTTTGAACATGTGGATTCATGAAGCAATTTTTGCAGGCTGCCTTATCTGTGAATATCAATAAATTGAACGCGAGAAATATAAAAGTGTGAATAGATTTCATTTCTTTTTCTCCTCTATTGATTTACTTCTTCTTCCAAATTTGATTAATTATTTTTTTATGGAATAATACCTTTAAGTTTAAGAATTTGTTCCTGTACTTTGTTTTGCAACATTTTGAATCTTTGTGCGACATTTCTCAATTTTTTAAAGTTTAAAGTTAAGGAAACATGCGCCTGGAGCGAAAAAATTTTATCCTTTATTTTATCAGAATGGGATAACTTCTTCTTCCAAACCGGAATCTCACGTTGAGATTCAGTACTGATATATCTTTAAAGTACGTATTTATTCATTTTGGCCTTAATTAAAGATTTTATTTTAGAGAACGTTTTTGTTTCTCCTATAACATTTTAAAGATGGTGTTTGCATCCTTTCGGAAATCCACCTTTCCAATATTCAGATGAGGGAAAAAGTTGTTATCTTTCCAGTCTATTTTTCATGTAAGAAATTTCCATACATGCCAATTAATTCAGAAATCTTGAGACAGATCAGTTGAATTTTGTAAGCTTCAAGTCGACTGAACATAATGGACAATGTTCTCTGAATCTGCTGCGTCTATTTACTAAAATGTGAACAGTCTACATGCACAGAAGTTATTTATTACCTAAAGATTTCCATTATTACTGCAAATATGAACCGATTTTCATTAAACTTTTTTCACTTCCTTCTAATTATATTCATAAGTTAATTCTGCTAATTAAAATTAAATCCATGCTTTCGTCATGTCAGTTTTTGTAACCGGCCCCAATCTCATAACAACGAAAGGGTAATTTATTCTGGTTGGTCGACTCGCAGCGTGATATCTGTCTCCTCTTGTTTGCCAAGGGTCTCCGAGCACGCGGTGAATAGGGTTGTAAGTCCATGAAATGTTTCATTGAAACATTGAATGTTTCATTGAAACATTGAAAGTTTCATGAAACAATGAAACGTTTCATGAAACAATGAAACGTTTCATGAAACAATGAAACGTTTCATGGGACCAAAGTTTCTGAAACGTTTGAAAGTTTCACAAACACGTATGCGCTTGCGCACTCATGTCAGGTTGAGGTTAGGTAATATAATGGCGTCGTTCAATGAAATAATCGTGCTGAAACTTGAAAGCTTGATAATACGAACAAAAACGAGTCCAGGCGCGATAACCGAGTACGGGACTACCGGGTTACCGAGAAAGATTTGAAAGATGGTTCGTCACAAGCACTGTGTACGTTAGTGAAGGACGTATTGTAAAAGTTAAATGCAATTTTTTACACGTGGACGAATCTAAGAAAAACAACGAGAATTATTCTTCATGTAAAAGATTTATGCAAAAATTACCGGGCAGTATTTAAAAAAGAAATGAGTACAGAAACGTGTACTCCTAATCTTGATCTAGCTGATCGTTCTTATGCAAATATGTATTTCTATATCAAATATTTATTTAAAATATTGATTGAAGTTTCTACATTTTCATTTGAATCGTTTTAAAAATGAAACATTCTAAAAACTAAATATGTATTGAATACGATATTTGTTTTCATTTTATTGAAATCATTTTTCAAATTTTTTAGAAAAAATATTTCAAAAATTACATCTTATTAAAAATTAACATGTGGTGTATTTATTCAAATTAGTTGAGACGATTTGCTTTGAAACACAAAGTATACTATTAAATGTTTATATTTATTACTTACTAGTATTTTTTATATTTTGAATTTTCCCGCCCTAATGTTTGAAACTTGGGAAACCTTTAAACGTTTCCAAAGTTTCATGTAACTTTTCATTTGGTCAAAGTTTCATGAAACTTCACAACTCTAGCGGTGAAACACAGAGACAGCTAACACTGAGCGTCACTGCAATTGTACTTTTGTTTTCGACTATTAAACAAGATATAATTTTTTTTTGAAAGACCTGCTTTGAGAGCTTCAAGATATTACTATCTAGACCAGGCCTCGGCAGCGAAGGGAAATCTGGAGAGAGTCCAGCTCTTTTAACACGTGTGTGTCGCTCGCCTCGTCTCTCCCGCCACGAGTCTCTACTCTACTCTAAAAGTTCGGGGTGGTGGTAAATACTGACGTCATAGAATAGAATTTACCACCACCCCGACCTCTTAGAGTAGAGTAGAGACTCTTGGTGGGAGACACGAAGCGAGCGATACACACGTGTTAAAAGAGCTGGACTCTCCAGATTTCCCCTCGCTGCCGACGCCTGATCTAGACGTACACGCGGCACTAACTTCCATCGCGTGGCGTCTACTGCGACGCTGTGCATGTGCGTCTACCTATCATGGCGAGTTGAGAAGCTTAGGAGTGGAACTACACTGGGAATCCCATTTAAGTAACTCCCAATTACGTCATTCCTAGAATTTCAATCCTCGGCATTTTGGAGATGCAGCGATCGCGGGATCGAAAGAGAGGCGGTGCACAATCATGCGTGAAAACAACAGCGTAGCGACAAAGGGGACAGTGTGCGGGTACTCATGCGCGTATGTTACGTAATATTATGTATTCCATTAATAAATGCTCCACACGGCCCTGAATTTTCAATTTTGGAGCGAGCGAATGTTGTGTTGAATTAAGTCAAGGCCATTTAGGGCCACGCCCGAAGCCCCACTTAAATGGGATTTCCAGTGTACTTCCCTCCGGTGATTTCGATGCGACGAGTTCCGATCCGACGCGTCCTACTGTACATGTTTTTATCGGAGTTTATCTACCTTAAGTTATATAGATCTCTTAATTCTTCCACTAAGAGATAAATTTCTAACTGATGACGGTCCACAATTGGACTAAAACGACCGTTTCAAATTTAAATTAAATTGAGAAATTTTGTATCGTCCTTGACAAGAAGACTTATTCATATACACATTTTCCTTCTTTTCTCGAAAAATAATATTAAAAAAAATATTATGCCACAAAAAGGTGCATTTTTGAAATATCTACCACTTTTATTCAGAGTTTTTTTTTACATTTTTATTGTATGCTGAAAAAACGGAAAAAACATTACAATTTTAGTTTTGTCAAATATTGACCTTGAAAGCGACATTTGCGTGTATTTTCAAGGTTACTTTCGTACCCAGCGTGATAAAGTACATGGATGTACGAGGTGTGAAAAAATCGGAGGTAAGACTTTTTCGGAACTATACCCGGGTTAACAACTATACATCTAATAAAAAAAAAAGTAATGTTTACTCTGCTATACTAATAATAGATGCATATAGTTATATTAAAATTCAGAGGAAAAATAAAAGTACCACTTTTGTTTACTCACATGTATTAACATGAAAAACAGAATTTTTTATACTATAATTATTCAGAGACCTTCCTTTGCCATTGACTGATAAGAGATAATGTCTTTCACATGTGTTCAACTATTTTAATGCAGAAAATGCATTGATAATATATTCAAAATGAAACTAATAACATAAAATAACGCAATAAAACTTAAAATTTGCTTTGAGATATTTTCAAAATTGATTGATCTAATAAAATGGACTACTTTTTCAGCTATTAAGACTAAGCAAATCTGCCTTAGATAAAACAGCGGCTGGGCAGATAGTAAATTTGCTTAGTAATGATGTCAGCCGTTTCGACATTATACTGATGTATCTTCATTATATTTGGATAATGCCAATGCAGGTAAAGAAAAAGTTTTTAGAAAAAGAATATTAATTTATGTGTTTATTGTCTGGTAACTAAGATGAATTTATGTGAAAGGGCAGATTTTTTCCGTTTTCAACCAGTATAGCCTATTAAGTAACATTTCCGACACAGGTCACTGTACAGTGCGTAAGTGCTGTAAAATCCTTCATGGTAACTGGCCCTCACTAGGTTATACATTTCGACAGCAGAATTATTTTTGGACAAACTCTTGTTATATTTGTTTTAAAATAACTTATTCAAATTCAGTGAACGACGTCATTTATTACTATTTATTTTCAATTCCTGAATAGGAACCTTTGACACGAAACTGCACACGAATCTGTACAGGTAATCTTGGCGGTTCCTGTGCAGGAATTTGGCGAAGGAAACTGTACATGATCCTGAAAAGGAACCTGTATACAAGCTAACCTTTGAATGATCCTGTACAGGTTCCTTCACAGAGTCAATTGAGGCGTTGGTGTGTGTGCAGGAACATGTACAGGATCATATACATGAACCTGCATAGGAACTAATCCACGAGGGTTCGCTAGTGGCTTGGCTCTCTCAATAGTAAGTTGGGTCTTCAAGGGAATAAAAGCAAGGCAACTTTATAGCTGTAAGCGACTTGAGGTTTCGCTATTGCTTTCTGTAAAGGAAACTATACGTGTTTTTGTACAGGATCCTTCCAAAGGTTCCTTTGATGGCTTTCTGTAAGGGATCCTATACACGTTTCTGTACATACATTCTAGGGTCTCGGTGATTGATTTTTCAATTTCAGAAATCAAAAGCTAATGAAATAGATACTGAACATTCAAGATAAAACACACGGAGAGAATACACAGTAATTATAAAAACATAGATATTTATAATAATAGTGCGTATAATTCACTGACAACTTCCTACTGTTGGGTGTCGTTCATGGATAGATACGAATGTGTCGTTTACTGGTTTTGGAGGTACGATAAGAATAGTGTAAATACATTATAGCTGCTTGAGCTAGAAATAATATTTATTTAATTATATTGCTAAACAAAATGAACTAACCTCGGAAAATACTACAAGATGATAAATACATTTTCTTCTAACTTTCACATGAATACTGCAGCCACCTGTCTTGGCGAGAATTTTAAATTTGAATGAAAAATGCAATTTGTGATTTTCTATTTTGTTTTGTCTTGTTTAATATTTATCAAACCTATTCATTTTGATACTTCCAGAACTTATAATATTTTTGAAATAGTCCTTAAAATTATTTATTAAATTATTTACAAATCTTATCTTGACGTAAATTATAATAATTGTGTAACTCATTATTATATCGTGTAAAATGATAGACTTGTCGTTGTACATATTTTTTGTGTTGTAAGTTACAAGGAAAATATAGAAATGGCACATTACGTTGAATCTTGTAAATGTGGTAAGTATTGAACAACCTATTTTCGCTTAATAAAACAATAATATTACTTGCATTCCTAGAATGTAAAACACCCTCAGAAAGGCACGACTAATGTACTTCTAAACAAAGTCTATTTTTTAAATCAAAAGATATATTTTTTCACCAATTTTGCAAATTTTTCCTGCAAAAAATTGTTTGTTATTGAGTTTTGAAGTCTGCATTTCTCCTTCAAGATATTCAAATCATGATTTTCTCTCAACTAACACAAAAATTTGGTATTTTTCTTATGAAGAAAAAATTTTTTTTTCAGAAGTATATTAGCCGTGTCCGAGGGGGTACTCACTAAGAAATCTTAGATTGATGCGCATTTGTGAGAAAGCTTGGAAATCTTTGGCTCAGTGTAGACAGACGTGAGGTGATGTACGACATACGCTCCTATGTGTGGAGCGAACAGCAGACTGAAGCCGAAAGTCGCCGAGTTTATCTGGGTCTATAGAATCCCACACGTGAGTTCTGATCGGGAGCAGCGTCGGAAATCTGGAAATTCCTAGCAGTCTCAATTAAATCTTGGAAATCTGTACAAGAATTTAATCCAGATTGCCCCATTCACAGTTTTAAGATTTCCAAGTTTCATAGTGAGTATCCCCTCGGTCGTGCCTTTCTGAGGGCGTTTTATATTCTGGGAATGCGATCAATATTATTTTTATATAAAGCGAGAATAGGGTGTTAAATACTTACCCTATTAATACGATTTTACGTAATGCGCCTTTTCCATATTTTCCTTGTACTCTTAAAACACAACAAATATGTACAACGACAAGACTATAATTTCATATGATATAATAATGAGTTATACAATTATTACAATTTACGTAATGGCAAGATTTATGAATAATTCAATAAATAATTTGAAGGAAAACATCAAATTATTATCAACTCTTGAAGTATCAAATTAAATAGGTTTAGTAAATATTCAACAAGAGCGAGTTCACAGCAGCATCCCTTTATCACTTATACACTTTTCCTCATCTGTGACTACGTTTATTATTTCAAGAGGAAATTTTTTATTTCAGAGACAATGCATTTTCGCAGTACGATCGAGCTATCGAGCGATCAGTTGTTATCCCAGTCATTCGGCTTCTTTCCAATTTCACGTCACTGCTATACATTTCCACTCTCACTTTTTAGCTAATTTTTACAGTGTGAACATTTCCTTCAATAGGTAGCAACAAAAAGTATTATTCAATGAATATAATCCACTAAATTTGTACTGAATAAATGTTGAAATCCAACTTACATGGATAATGGAATATTCAAGCATGTCCAAGTATCTATTTTAAATCCCCATAATTTTAATGAAAGCATTTTTATTGCACAGTGTCGTTAACTAGAAGGGTGTCGGCAATACCTCTGTTTATACTATTATGATTAAATTAATTCAGTTTATCACATACACAAAATATATAAACTCCTGGTTATCAAATATTTCGAAAGAATCAATAACGGAGTTTTCATTTTTCGACCAATTCAGAGAAAAATTGATATAATGATTCTTTTCTTGCTTATAAATCATCCTTTCAATATTTCAGATTGCTGCGCATGAAATAGAACTTATCTTGCAACACTTAAGTAACAGCCACATCTTTGCATAGGCGGGAAAATGCGAAATTCCCACACATTCCCCAAGATGAAAACCGTGAAAATTTTCCAGCATGCTGGTGACCTTCTCAGTATATAACGTCAACCAATTATGACTCTCTCAGTTTCAGTCCTGCCCCCACACTCTTCTATTAATTGAAGTTTTGTGGGACTGACGTTATAACTAGACTCTTCACCCTACGACGACTAACTAAACTACGTAACTTGGACATGATTTCGACTCGCAAAATAAATTTCTCGCCTAAATGTAGTAGTTGAGCGTACACTTTAAACAATGAATAATACAAACAATAAAATGGCCTCGGAATGGACTCAAACTTTGACTGATGAAAGGCATGCACCCGGTAAAGATAAACGTCAAGTTTCGGGCGATGAATGGAGACTGGGTGTTTGGAATCCTTGAGGAGTGAATAATCTTAAGGTTAGAGAATTACGAGAAACTATATGCACGTAAGGAAACTAGATATTTTATGTGTACCTTGAACAAAGAAAAAGGGATGCGACGGTAGACACATAGAAAATGGGGAGTTAGAAGTGGACTTGAATTATGGTCAGGTTAGATAGTGAATCACATGGTAGCCAAGGCGTAGGTTCGATTATGAATAAGAGAGCACGTCAGAATATTAAGGAGCATGAATTTGTTACTCCCCGATTGTTGCGGGTTAGAATGAAAGTAGGAATCAGAAGATTATGTATCATAGCGTGCTACGCTCCAGTTAGCAGTGATCCGAGCGAAGTAAAAGACGCCTTCTGGGACACTTTATATGATACAATAAGTACTTGCGATCATGGTGAAAAAATCATTCTACTAAGAGATATGAATGGATGGGTTGGCTTTCAACGTCTGGGTGAAGAAAGGGTGCTAGGTAATTTTGGGGATCCAAGAACAAATGATAACGAAAAAAGATTAGTTAGCTTATGCTTGGAAAAAGGCTTATTTATTGCAAGTACTTGGTTAAGACATACAATGATCCACATGTACACCTTGTGCAGCGAAGATAGCTACAGTATAATTGACTTCGTTATTGCGGATAAAAAATAAAGAGAGATAGTAAAAGATACAAGGGTCATGACGGGTTCTGAATACAATAGTGATCATTACCTTCCAGTCTCCAAAATAAACTTAGGTCAGGGATGGAAAAGAAAGAGAACCAAAAAAACGAAATAAACGCGAATCAAGATTGAAAATATACAGAAAACGGAAGTGTGAATAGATTTTCGGAATAACATAAATGGACGCACATAAGGCAACTTGGAAAGCGCTAATGGATAATCAAAATATAGAGGGCACATCGGCTATGCTCGAGGATGTCATTGTTAGGAGTGCGACTGAAGTGTCTGGTACTGCGGTTGTAGGGAGAACGTCTGGTGATGCATGGTGGAATGATGAAATTCAGGCAGCCGCCAAAGAGAAGAAAAAAGCACATGAAAGAAGGTTGAAAATCACAGGCATTAGCGATGAGAAGAGAAATAGACTTGAAAATGATTAAAGACGCAAAAAGATGAAAGTTAAATTAGTAGTCAAGGAAAGTAAAGATAAAACCAGAACAGAAGAAGAGAAGAAAAGGCAAAACGACTTTGAAGAAAGCAAGTAACTGTTTTATAAATTAGCAATGATCAATATGAAGGGAGGTAAAAGTACAGAGCTTGTCAGCATGAGAAATAGTAGGGATGAAATAGTATGTGCTCCAGTCGGGATACTAGGCGCTTTGAGAGACTCGTTTACAGAAGTATTGGGAGATAAAGCTATAGGACACCACAACTGCGATATAAAACACGATGCGTTAAAAAACTCAATTGAGAGAGTCCGTGCCTGTGAGATTAGGGATTTGATTAAGAACTTACAAAATTTTAAGGCTGCTGGTGTAGACAGTATTAACGGTGAAATTATCAAAGACGGTGGCGAGTACATACTTCGCAGGTTGTGAGAATTGATGAATTTATGTATCGAGATGGGAGAAGTTCCAGATAACTGAAAAAAAGATATTATAGTACCAATATACAAAGGAAAGGGAGATAAAAGCAACTGCAATAATTACAGAGGTATCAGCTTATTAAGTACCGTAAGTAAAGTATATTCAAAAATACCTATTCGTACGGTAATGAAAATAACAGAAGAAAAGATATGAGAGGTCCAAAGTGTATTTATGCCAGGAAGATCATGTACGGATAAAATATTTAGCTTAAGACAGATCACAGATAAGAGTTTGAGAGTAAGGAAAAAAGGTTTTTGTACATTTGTTGACCTAGAATAAGCGTTTGACAAGGTGGATAGAAGTAAAGTTCGGGAAGGCCTGAAAGAGCACGTAGTCAATGGATGGCTGCTACAAAACAATAAAAGCAATATATGCTGGTAGCAAAGCGAGTGAAAAGGTTAATGGGAAACTAAGTGTCTGGTTCCATATTACGCTAGTTGTTAGACAAGGATGCGGTAGGTTTTCATGGCTATTTATTATATTCATGGGCAAGTGTCTAAGAATGGCCCTCTTCGACGAAGAAGGTGTTGATCTCGAGACAGTGAGTGTACGTGGGTTACCTTTCGCAAATGATAAGGTTGTTATAGCAGAGTCAGTGGAAGACTTGCAAAGAATGTTGAACAAACTGAATACAAGCATGAAGAACATAGGTCTCAAAATTAACGTAAATAAAACAAATATTATGGTGTTTGAAGGAAATGGTGAGAAAAACAATGTGCAACATTGTCCTAAATGATGAGAGAATGGAACAAGTTGATAAGCACGTATATCTTGGTAGCCAATTCACTAGTGACGAAAAGATAGATAAAGAGTTAGATAGGCGCTTAAACGAAGATAAGAAGGTTATCTGTAGAGCAAGGCCCATTATCGGAAGTAAAAATATATCAAATGAAGCTGAAAGTGCAATACATAATTCTATATTTATTCCGATTGTGCTGTACGGTAGCGAGACGTGGACCTATCAAGAAAAGGATAAGAGTACAATTAACGCGATCAACGTGAAATTCCTGCGCATGATATGCGGCGAAACAATGATGGACAAAGTGAGTAATGAGATAATCCTCAAAGAATGTGACGCAGAGGAAGGCAGTATTTGACATATGTGAAAGAAATTCTTTGAGATGGTTTGGGCATGTTGAGAGAATGAAAGATGAAAGACTATCGAAACAAGTGCATCCAGGTAAAGTAAATGGCAGTGTGTGCAGAGGGCGACTGCGGAAAGAATGGTTAGAATATGTACATGAAACCCAAATTCGATGAGATATAAGAAGTCATAGAAGCACAAGAGCTTGCATGAAGAAATGTATGGACGTGAAGGAAGCTAGAGAGGTATGACAGAACAGAAAAGTATGGCGACAAATAGTTTATGAAAATAGTGTCAGTGGAGTGAATGACGCCTGAAACAAGAGACATTGGATAATAATGGGCCCGAGTGGGGAGCTTCACATTATGACTTTGCGAGGCTTTTCATTTGGGGTGATCTCTAGAGAGATTGATTTGCAACCTGGGTCGGAGCAGTGTTGCGGGACGAACGTGTTATTTAAATAACTAACACGGGAATTCTTGATCAATCTAAAAATCTATACCCCCCTCATCACATTACTCCCTTACTCACCGAGTGAGTCACGCGTACGCCGAAAGGGAAATTGCTTAATTGTATAATTAAAAAAAATTTTAATGCTGTGTTTAACCGCTAAGGGAAATTTCTGTGTGAATCCAATTTTACGGGGTTTGACTTCACGGAAAAATGGTCGAATATTCAGGTCTAATTTCTGTGCATGCATATTGTAAATATTATTCTCTTTTAAAGTATTGATTTTATAGTGTCGACCAGGGTAAATGATTAATTTCTGAATTTAAATTTTTACCGATTACTGGTCAAATAATTTTCTGGAGAAACGAGAAAAAATCTGCCGAGGCCCGGATTTGAACTGGGAACGCCACTATTCGCGAGTGGAGCATTAACCCATTACGCCACCCATCGTCTCCCCAGAAAATGATTTGACCAGTAATCGGCAAAAATTTAACAGAAGCAAAATAATTAATTACCCTGGTCGACACTATAACATCAATACTTTGAATTATACAGATTCGGTGAATTTATTCAGACTAGAATTGATCACTAGAAAATTATTTGACCAGTCATGGGCACAAATTGAACATCAGACATTAATTAGTCTCTTTTTTCTCTCGAAGCTTTTTTCTTTCGTAAAACTGTTTCCATTTTGTTTAAAAATTAAACTAAAATGCATTTTTAATGCCTCTGACAAAGGCAAACTAGCAGGGTGCGTTATATTAGCTTTCTCTGGTTTACGCACAAACCCGAGCATAATCCAGAGAGAGCTAACGTGACGCATACTGCTAGGCTGCCTTTGCCTTAGGCCGTGAAATTTGACGCATAAACCGGATTTAAATAAATGCCCTTAACCTGGAATCGATGTAAAACTTTATATTTTGTTTTTTCTGTGATCGGTATATCCTGATATTAAGTCATACTAAGTTGAAATATTTACATATTCATTCTACATATCCATTCTTCTCAGTGTAGAAAGAAAAAGTTTATTTTGATAAAAATACAATTTTGGGTATAATGAACAGGAATTTATTGATTAAAAGTTGTAATAAAAGGCATGTATAATCATAGCTCTATTTTTAATTAATAGGTGATTCTAATTGGATGTATTATGTGGCAATACGTAGGATACTCAACACTTTCAACAATTGCTGCTTTAATAATACTTTCCACCCCAGTTCAAGTTTGTGTTTCATATGTTAGTAACAAGTTAAGGGCAAAAATAGCACCGTTAACTGACAAAAGAGTGCAACGCATGAACGAATTAGTTCAAGGAATTCAAGTAAGTATTGTAACACTTAAATTGAAGACATCTATGATAAAAATCAATTATCCAAAAATGTTTGGGTCTCGCACGGGAGAAAGAATAAAACTCCTTTTTCAGATCCACATGAATATTCATCCAAAAGAACTAAGATATCCTGTAGTTACAATTAAGTATCGAGAACCTCCATAATACCTCTAATTTCATAGAATAAGGGAAAACAAAATCCTTACTGGATGTCTTGAAGTTAATTCGTTTGTATTTGATATCATAAATACTGACATACTCTTGCTATCTATAACCTTCTTTGAATTCAACTATATTTGATAATATTAAGCTGTTCTTATTTTCTTATTCTCTCAGGGAGATGATTACTCCTATTTTCTCGATTTATTTAGTATTTAACTTGCATCGTTACTGTGACCTACGTGGTTGATTCTCTACGTCTCAAGTATCTAATAACTCATAATTTCCCTTATATTAATGACTCTCACATAAGTAGCCTTCTAATTAATTTAAAAAAAATTAAATTCACATAATACGCTTATATAAAAAAAAAAAACCAGTCGTAGAGATTTTTAATAGTTAAATCAACCTCTAAAACCAAATAAAATTCATTCAAACTTCTATACTATCAAATACTCTGGAATTATTATGATTATGTTTCCTTGCGGATAATCAGAGATATTATTTCTATGATTATTGCAGTAATCCCGCATTTAGGCGGGATCACTGATATCCAACAACTTAAATCTAAAGAGTCTGGCACACGTAGTGTGTAAAATGAAAACGGCCTTTAGGCGAGATCTCTGGGATCTAAAACTTTTCTCTAAGTAATTTCTCACTCATCTAATTTCTCACTGAGATTAGGGCATTGCATATATGCGATTTCATTTGTCAATCAATACTTTCTTGACCGAAGTAGGAATTGCACTCCGTTCTGCTCATAAGTAACCACGAACAATTGAAATCAATAACACAGTATAACATTACTACTTAAACCAGGATACAAAATGAGATTTGCAAGTAGAATATTTATTTTCCCGAAAATAAAATTGTTTTTATCATTGTTTAAAATGCATGCGAATAATAAACTTTCCAATATGTCAAAAACTCATCAAGAAAAGCAAGAAACGTTCTCAAAAAAGAAAATCTTTTCTAGATAATATTGGGAAGTACACTTCCGTGTGCCCTTAAAGACTATTTTTCTTTACTGAAGGGATTAGCTCGGGAATTAGAGACACCTTTTCCTTTTCTAATGCACTCCGTTAGAAGAGATGGATACCACCAGAGTCGGAAGGTGAACTTTTCGTCTGCTCGCAAGTTTCTTTCCCAAGAACCTTGTCCTTCACTGGCAAGTCCTCACAAGTCCTCAACTGTCCGTTTATCGTGGTGCGGGCGACAGTGATCCCAACTTTGGCATGTAGAATGCTACAGCCCATTCCTGGCTGTGCAGTATTATTATATCATTAAGCCGTTTCCCTTTCGGGGTAGGCGTGAATTGCTCGGTTGGATAGTAGTAATGTGTGGATGATTTATCTTGTATCAAGACAGGAGGTCATTTGGTTTTTGTTGGAGAATTAGAAAATGCTGTTCACGAATATTTTGGCTTGAACATTTTCTGGAAAGAGGTCGCTATTTCTGCCTTCATTCCAAAGAAAGTTCTCTATCTTGATTTACAAGTTAGACAGATTTTGTCATCAATGATAAAGGAAGGTTTAAATTCAGGAGCTGTTGTGCCTCTGCTCCATAAGACTTATCCTAGAGATAAGTTGCAAACCGCAATTTCTGATGTTTTATCACATAAAAATCTTGAAACTGTAAGTATTTCGCGAAATTTCAATTCATTTGAACTTGATTGAGTTTCATATTTTTAACAAATTGTTTGATTTACAGACAGTGATTAAAATTCAGCCTGAAGAGAGCAATCAAGCCTTAGCTATACCTAGGTTTTATGCTTCAGTTTCTAAAGTCTACTTGATAATTGAAGGAATTTCTACCTTTGGTTTTGAACTCATCGATTTCTTAGTGGCTCGAGGAGCTCGAAATATAGTAGTAACTTCAACATTTAAAAGCGATAGGAACTACTATAAACTCAGACTAAATCTTTGGCGTAATTGTGGTGTTACTGTGATGACCAGAGAAAATATGGATCTTTCAAAGGTGACAAACTTTGTAACGCTTTTGAAGGAAACAACTGTCATGGGTCTTGTAGACACTATATTTGATCTCCAACGTGTTACAAATCAGCTGGTGAATAGTCAAGACGCTTTAAAGACAATGAACGTATGTACAGAAATTTTGGACGTAGGGTCCAGACAAGCATGTCCTCATTTACGTAATTTCATTATCTGCTCGAGACTCCAAAGTTCTGAATGTAAGACGAAAGAAGCTGAAGCAGAAAGGTTGTGTAGAAAAAGGAGTACGGATGGTTTACCTGGTATTTTGGTCGAATGGGACACTACAAATGGTCTACTCCGAGAAAATGGAAGAAATAATAAAAATGTGAAACCAACTGTTTCTAAATGTATTGAACAGCTGGACAGAATCATTACTCAAAATATGCATGTTGTTAGAGTAGCCTCTGACTCAACGTTTAAGGATCAAAAAGTGGTAAGTACTGTACATCAAAATAAATCATTTAGCATACACACATATTAGGTTTAATATTTTTAAATATTAAATTTAAATAATATTTTATGAAACTATAAACATAGCTTTTTTATTCTTTCTCCTTAACTAAATGTTTTATGCAATCATTTTTTAATAAGGAGCTATGGATCTCCTCATTTTTTAATTATAAATATTTAACTGAATTAAATTACAAATACCATTAAATTCATGCATAGAATACAGTTGTAGTAGGGACTCTCACCGCACATAAGATAAGTAGCGGCCGCTATCCCAACTGAGTGGGTGGGTACTGGGTACCAAAGAGGTTTTTAGGCGTGGGGAGGATCTAAAAATGTAGATTTGATTAAAAATATAACTTGACACAATATAATATTTCAAGTTGAGTGAAGAAAAAGTGTTTCTAATAAGAAACAATATATGGAATAACTCGTTCACTTCCCCTGTGGCATGAGTTGTGAGAATTCATTTTAATGAACGCATCTTTAATTTCAGATTCAGTGCACAAAATCTGCAACAGAAGAGAGTGAAGAAAGGAAGTTTCATAACTATGTATTTCGTAACGACGGTATCAAAGACTACTCAAATGTGCCTATACAATTTTTATCCTAACTATATTATCATTAATTTTGTTTGTGCAGCTGTAAGTTTGTGAATAAATAATATCCATTAATTCACTGTTCAAATTCATTTCTACATTCTCATCAGGGAAGGTATTAGATTTGTGTAAAATGCTACATCCCCCCTCCCACCGTTTTTGTCAAATGTCCACGTTTTGAGACCTTCTGAACCCGAATTACAGGTTTTCGCCGAAAAACAGGTTTCCGCGAATGAGTCTGCCTATGTGTTTGCATGCGTGTATGGGTGTGTGTCTGCAGATTTTTAGTCTGTTAGCACGATAACTTTAAAAAAAATTGACAGATTGTAAGCCAAAAAACTAACGATCTATAAATTTGTTCTGAATCAATTTTTAATAGCATGTGTAGTTTTTCTTTTATCTTTAAAAAACAACATTAAAAATAAAATAAAATTTAGAACAAACGACGCAAAAATGTGCAATTTAAATATTGAATACTCAAGTACAAAATAAAAGCATTTAAAACCTTGGAACTCTTCCAAATTTAAATTATTTAAAGTAAAATTAAATCTTTTTAATTGATTAATTCATCAAACAATTTCAGCAGACCTTTTTTGAACTAAGGATTCTTTTTTCTTATCTGAAAAACCCTAGTTTATTTCCTTTAAATATCTCTAGGTTAGAAAAAATGGACATATTACTATTTATTCGTAAATTTCAGATTTCAAGGGAATTTATAGAATTTCTAAGATTTTAAGGAATTTCCAAAGCTTTCAAATGTTTCAAGGAAATTTAAAAGATTTAAAAGATTTTATGAAATTCGCATTAACTCCGAAGAATTTTACAAAAATGAAGGGATTTCGTAGCATTTCAAAGATTTGAAGATAATTTCAAATATTCCGGTTGATATGCAGTTCTCAAGAATTTCCTTAAATTCCGAAAGATTTGAAAGGATTTCGTAGGATTTATAAGATTTTAGGAAGTAAAGAAGACCCCAAGGGATTTCAGAAGATTTCCAAGGTTTAGAAATATTTCAAAGAATTGTTAAGAAAATTTATAAGATTTTTGAGTGTTTTAGCCATTTCAAGGGATTTTAAATTCTCTCAAAGGATCTCATAGGGCTCCCAATAATTTGAAACATTTAAGAGAATATCATCAGATTTCATGTCATTTTACGGGATTTCAAAGGACTTTATAATATTTTAATGAATTTCAAGGAATTCATTCTCAGGAATTGAGGGGTTTTTAAGGACTTCAAAGATTTTAAAGTATTTTCAAACATTTTGAATATATTTCAAGAATTCTAAAGGTTTCTAAAGGAATTAAAAAAAATGTAGGGTATTTCAAAAGATTCCTAGAAATTTTTAAGTATTTAGAAAGATTTCAAAGGATTTTAAATATTTCAGCGTATTTCTGAGGATTCCTAGGAATTTTCAAGATATTAAAAAAACTTGAAGGATATTCTAAGCAATTTTGAAATATTTCGAAGGATTATATAGGACCTACAAGGTTTTAGGATATTTTAAAAGATTTCATGAGATTTTTCAAGGATTTAAACAGATTTAATAAGATTTCTAAATATTTAAATGATTCTAAAGGACTTTAAAAGTTCTGAAGGTATTTCAATAAATTTCCTAGGATTTTTACAGGCTTTCCAAGATTTAAGGGGTTTTTATTTTATTTTTCGTTTTGGGGACTACATTTTCATACTTAAATTTGAGAATTTAAACTTTTGAAGCTAAACAACTTCAGTTTCAAGGCTTTGAAAAATTAAGTACTTCAGAATTGCTCATCCAAAACTATAATTTAAAATTTAAAATATAGAAATTTTAAATATGATCAAAATAATTAAGAGGTATCATATCATGTAGTATCAAATGACATGCAAAGTGATTGGATTGTAAATTATCAAAGCTTGATGATTCTAAAGACGTTTAAAATTATATGATGTCTAATTTTATTGGAAGCTTTAAAAATAATGAATCCAAGGATAATTGGATCATTAAAAATGAAATATTTCGGAACTTTGTTTGAAATTATTAATTTCCAAATTATGTAACACGCTTTTTAAAATTCTTCAATGAATTAATTTAAAGATTATTATAAATAATCTTTTGCAATCTTTCAAATATTAATATTTTTCATAATTTTTCTCCATTTTTAAGTGAAAAAGAGATAAGTGTAGTAAGTCAAAAATCCTGGGGAGGGGGGAAACGATCGCTGGTTTTGCCATCCTGTATATTCGCGCCTGTAGTTTAAGCCCGCTATCTTGCATTTTTTCACAATTTCAACAGTGACGAACTACTGCACAGTTTTTGAATAAAGTGGGCATGAGAACACCAATTCTGAAGTTTATTTTGCGGAAAAAAATAGGTTTTTATTCACTTCCGATACAAACATGAACTAAAATCGATAGTTCATTAATCACGCATAAAGCGTAAATTGAGCAATTCTTTTTGTTAATTTTTCATACAATTTTTATTTGTAATTGTTGATAAGTTAACGGCCTCAAAACATGTATAATAACTTGTGATATCAGAACCAGATTTCTGTACAAATGTCTGCTACTTGAAATGCGCTCATTGCAAAAGACATTATTGCTTCAATGTTGCATCAGAACATCGCGACAACATGGAATTCTGAAATGTATTAAATGTTCATTCAACATATCTTTCGAACATAAAGTTCACTCATAAATCTTTCAGAAATAAATATAACATGTTATTATTATTTATGTTTTTATGTCGTTAATTCATCGCAAATTACAAATAAAAATTGTATGAAAAATGAACCAACAAAAATTGCTCGAGTTACGCTTTATGCGTGAATTATGATCCATCGATTTCAGTTGTTTGTATTACAAGTGCATCAAAACCTGATTTTGTGGCAAAATAAACTTCAGAACTGATTTCCTCATGCCAAAAAAAAACCCAACACACATTTTCAATAAATAACTGGAAAAAAATACTGAAATTTACCATTCAAGTTAAACTTCACATCAAAATTACTCAAAATGTTCATATTTCATCCGGAAAAAATGGACATCACAGTGGTGTTCATATGCGACAGTACTACACAATGGCATGAACGGCTATACTCAATGCCTGTGACCAATAGTGATGTATTCTTTATGGTTGATTATGAACCAATCTATTTAGATTATTACATTTTTCAATTAGGAAAAAAAAATCAAAAATTTATTGTATTTCTAACATTGCTAATATTTAATGTATTCTTCTTTCAAAAATTTTAAATAAAAAATAGATTTTTTTCAAGAAATTGAAGTAAAATTATTAAGACTCAATTGAAAAAAATTCTGAAAATATTCATAAGCAAACCCTGCAGATTGGAATAAATCATGAGTTTAGTGTCTCTATTTAAAAATGTTAACATTAGGATCGAAAAGAAATTTATTTTATCATGAATAATTTTATGCAAAATGAGCATGAAAAAGATTCACAATTGAAAAAACAGAATTCAAATCTATCTCACTTTTCGGCTCATTAGAGACAAAAATAACCTTGTTAGAGGCTGCTTGAAAGGTTTTCGTTGAACAATGGCGAAATTGAACATTTTTACAAATTTGACCAGTTGCCATCTTGGATTTGTTTCAAATTTCGGCTGTCACTGACTTTTGCATAGTTTCTGTAAATGAATTTGCTCATCTTGTCAAGTTTGAGAGGCTTTCCTAGAAAAAAGGGAAATGAATAATTTTTTCTAATCGAAACAGCACTTGCTTTGTAAATATTAGCAAAATCTTTTGCGAAATTTGGGCCCCTTTTGTTGAAAATTACAGAAAATACCATTTTTTGTCATTTTGTATGGTTCCGCTATTTTGCAAATTTCATCATTTTTATTTTTACTCTGCACTAATTGATTTGGGTTTGAAAGAAGATTGTGGTCATTAATGTGGTAATTGGTTTATGACAGAATTAAAGGAAACCTAAGAAAGTTATGTGGATTTTTCATTTTTTTTTAAACATTTTTCCTCAAATCAATTATATGGAAAGCCTCAAGGGGAGTTTGCTGAGGGTGATAATTAACCAATTGAGCTAAAATTTCGAGCACGTAATTTTTTCGATAATTGGAACAAAGCTCACAAATAAGAGAAACAGAATTTTGAGTTCGAAAAATAAGGAACACCCTATTGATCAATTATCAAATGTTATTATATTTAACGGGGCACATCTGTCTGGTCCATTTAAGTATTTATTTAGTTCAAATAATTCAATTTTATTATTTCTCTCGGATTTTAGCCAAAGCTTCGAAGCCCTGTTCTCGTTTATATTCCAAATTAAAAATTAATAAAATTGCACTACCTGAACAACATAAAAGCTCAAATGAATCAGAAAAGCACTCCCTTATATATTTTCAACCATATACTAAGATTCCAACACAATATTTACATTGAATAAGTAGTTTTATTTTTTATTTAAAATTATTTACTTTATGTATATGGAAAATTGTTCAAGATGGTTTTGTTGTCTTCAGTTTTAAAAAGATGAGAGGATAAATAACTTCCGTTTCCTTAATATAAGGATTAGTTGAATATTATTATGGAGAAATATTCGGAATCAACTCTGTTTACTTAAATAGTGAGCGATAGAGATTAAAAGAGAGAGGGAGTAAGCGCACTAATAGAGCGCAATAGTATGGTAGGTAAGGCTAATGTTAGATTAAAAAGTTTTAGGACGTTTTTGTAATAATAATGATTGAATACCTTTTAGAATTTGTGTATATTCAAAATAAAACTTCTTATTATTACAAGAAACCATACTATTTATTATATCTCTAAATATATTTAACAATTATTTAAGTCGTATAAACATAGAAGAAGATTTAGATCACTAATGAAATCTTATATATTTTGCAGTATACAAGTAAAATAAATACATAAATTTGTCATAAAAATTTTAATCCGCAAATTGAGCTTACCAATTCTCCAATACCCTACACTCATGCTTAAATCGGTGAAGGCATCAAATAATCAAATAATTTTGTAAGTAAACTTCCCAAATTCATATTTGAAAATAGATTCTTCAACTATATTTTTTACTATACTTATCCTGTTATTTCTAGATATTTTGAAACACTCCGACGAAGATAAAAAACATGCCCTTTTCAAACTTCAATATGTAATCTTGAAATATTAAAAGAACGCACTTCAACATCCTTAATCTGATTCCTCCTAAGGTCTAAGTATTCCAAAAACGAAGCACCAAATGTAGTTGCATCACCAATTGTCTTAAATAAATTTCCTTGCAGAAACAGACAGCGAAGACTGAAAGGTTTTTGCCATCCTTCAAAGTTGCTTAATTGGTTATCTGAGAGATGCAATTCTTCCAGAGATCTCAAATTCCCAAAGGAGTTGGCTGAAACCTTTTGAATTCCTGCATCATTCAACCACAATTCTTTTAAATTCTTTAGATCACAAAATTTATTTTCTGTTATGCCAAGTATTCTTGTATGGTCCAAAGTCAATATTTCCAAGTTGGTTAATGAACAGAGATTAGGAACTTGTGTCAAAGGATTGCTGCTGAGGTTTAAGCTCCTCAACCTAGTCAGCTTATTGAATGCGTTTTGTTCTAACTTGTCAATATGATTAGAAGAGAGATCCAACAGAAGAAGATTAGGGGCATCATCAAAGGCATTAAGCTCAATCTCATAAATATCATTACTACCAACTAAAAGCCTCTCCAAATTTTGGAACTTCTTCAAACACAAGCTAGCCACTCTTGGTTTATCGGTGCATCCAATTTTTTCAAACAAGTTCTCACTAACACTCAGAACTTTGAGTTTTGCAACTTGTTGAATAGGGATTTTTCTCAAAGTATTGTGGTTTAAAAACAAATGAGTCACTGATTCAGGAATTGCGAATGTAGTGCCTTTTGACAGTTCATTTCCTGACAGGTAAAGGTGGGTAAGACTTGATGATACAGAAAATTCAAAATTGTACAAACCCAAATTTCTCAGATATAGATGTTTCAATTTTGGATAAATTCCTGTGATCTTTAAAACAGTGGTCTCTTTGTTTCGATCTAGATTGAGAGTCTCTAAGCCCAAAAGATTATGGAATGATTGAAAAAATCCATCGACAACAAGATGATTACTTTCGAGATTGATCAAACGAAGATTTGGCAATTTGGTAAAAAATTCTTTGGAGATTTCTTGAATTCGATTTCCCCTAAGGTCTAGGCATTTTATTTTTGATCCTGAAACCACTTTTTCATCCAGTTTTTCCAAGATAGAATTTATGAGTGTAAATGATTCACTGTGATTTATCCTGCAAAATTTGAGGGGGAAAAATCCATTGGTGATGTCTTCCCAATTTTCGTACTCTTGTTCAAGAGAATTTCCAAATATTAAGAGGTAGGAAAATAGAATGAAGATAGTTGTTTTGAATTTAGTCATGTTTCCAGTCACGAATCAATTTTGTTGATACTTACAGCGGTGAACTGTTCACTTGTTTTATAACAATGCGGAAGCAAATGATTCAATTATGTAATTTTACGTAAGCCTTGTTTCTGTAGACGTACGTATTTGGAGTTAGAAATAGAACTGTTTAAGGAATGGTTCAAGTTCCATGAGTCTCGGGCTTTAGAAGACGATACACTTTGACTTTTGATCTAAAGACCTCGTGAGGAGGGGGTTATTATCAAGGAGAGTTGCGTCAAGGATATATAGTTGATTTATAATGTGTATTGTTAGGAAAATGGGAAGTATAGCAATTTAAACGTGAAAAGTTAGGCAAAGCTGATTTCCTGGTAGGAAGAATTAAAAACTATTAATTTTATTTGCTTTATCATTACAATATATTAACATTTTTGTTGATTCAGAACTCAATACCTCATTTGTTAACAATTTTAAGAGATCAGAAAAAAATATTTCCTATATTTTTCTACAAGTAAAGATATTCTTAATTAAAACCGAAACCGGAAATTTAAAATACTTATATTCTTTAATTTACTCTAAAATTAAAATGAGTCGATTTCAAATTCTAAGCCAACTTTGAATAAAAACTCTCTCTAAATTCCTGAAAATGTTAACGGTCATTTAAAATTTGACGAGCATGCCAATTCACGGATTTAATTTATTCAGGAAGTTCCCTAAAAAAAGGAACTAATTACAGCTACAGTTACTTTGTGCAAATAGTAACTTGTTACATTTACAGTCACAGATTCAAGTAACTCGAAGTTCCTGAGAAAAAGAAAGAATTAAAATTGCATAATTTTCTATTACACTCATCACATATTGAAGATCGTTAAAATTAAAGAATTTACAAATTTGAATCTTCAAACTTAACAATTCCAAAATAAACATTCAAAATTATATACCTTTAAAGTATAAATCTTGAAAATTAAATGATTTGTAATTCCATATTTTCAAAATTCAAGAATTTAAAATTGTAACTCTTTAGAATTTTAGAACTTTGAATTGTAAATATTTAAAATTGAAGAATTTTTTACTTCGAAAATTTACAATGGAAAACTATATAAAATTGTAAGTTTTTCAATTAAGAATTCTGTTATTTTTCTGACTTACTTTCAAAATCTCATCAATTTAGAAAATTTTAAACTTGACTTTTGATCTTTAAAATAATCAAAATTTAAGAATTTTTAATTATGTTAAAGTTGAACGTAATTTTAATTTTGACAGTTTAGAATTTGGCAAGTTTTAGGTTTTACAATTTAAAAATCTGTAAGTTTGATCTTTAGCATTATAAATTTCTTTAATTTGGAAAATCAAGTATTAAAAACTTTATTATTTATTTCAAACTTATCAAAATTCAAGAACTTTTATTTCCAAATCTTTCAAATTTATGTTTTTTCAATTGTAAATCTTAAAAACTAAAGAATTTTAAACTGAAAATCGTGAAAATTAAAGAATTTTCATTTGTAAATCATCAGAATTGAACTATTTACAAAAAAATTGTTACAAATTACATACCTTCAAAATAAGTATCTTGAAAATGGAATAATTCGCGATTCTATATTTTCAAAATTCGTGAATTTTCAATTGTAACTTCTCAAACTTTCAGAACTTAAAATTTTAAATCTTTGAAAAAAAAAAAATTTTTATTTTGCCAATTTGCAATTAAAAATTTCTGTAATTTTGATGATTTATATTCGATATTTGTTCAATTTAAAGATTTAGAACAGAAAACTTGGCTTCAGATTCCCAAATCATCCAAATTCACGATCTTTTATTTAGACATCCCAAAAATTCTCTAAAATCTTTAAAATTGAAGAGCTTTTAAGTTTGACAATTTAGAAATTCAAAAATATACAAATTTTAAGTTTCACTTTGAAAATCTCTGTAATTTTGAAGATTTACTTGCGAAATTTCTTTAGTTTGAAAGATTCGAAATTGAAAACTTGACTCTTATTTTTCAAAATCATCCAAATTTAAGAATTTGTATTTACAAATTTTTAAAATTAAACAGTTTTTAATTGTAATTATATAATTTTAAATTCTACTCACTAAGAATTCAAGGATCTTTAATTGCAAATATATAAGATAGACATATTTCAATGAACTGTTGAAGATTCAATATGTTTACGCTAAGAAAGTCTTGAGTCATGGAACAAATTTATTCAAATATATTATATCACACATAATGTTGAAATCTCAAATTTAATTTGTCGAGAACCTAGAGAGGAACTCAGAAGCATCGAAGTAGAAAAAAAACCCTTCTGCGGGACGTTCTGCAGGACATTTACCTTCGCAGGACACATTGTTCAAATGCGGGACTATCCTGCGAAATACAGTACGAATGGTCACTTTATATTAACATCAAAAACTAAACAAGTTGGCTAATTTTCAATTGTAATCAATTTCAAAATGGATCAGTGTCGAAAATGAAAGACATGAATGAGATTCAAAATCCCAGAATTTCTTTTAACAACACCTCATTACGATATAAAATACCCACAGCTATCCTAATATTTATTTTCATTTATGATTTTTAATTATATTTTATAGTATTTTGAATTAAAGCATATATTTCAATTTTATAATTAGTTAATCAAAATTTTTGAGAACATTTCAGGTGATTCCGCAAAATTCTTGAATATTACAGAATGACGACATTCGATAATATTCCAGAGTAATCTAGAAGGCTGTGTCTAGATTCACCGAAATTCGGTGAGCTTTGAACAAATATTTGCAGTGTGCCTGGACACTTTTGAATCTAGAAATGGGAAGAACATTCCACAATTTTCTAGAAAATATTTTAGATCTAACTAAAAATAAAAAAATATTCATGGACACATTAGTAAATTCCAGAGCTTTTCAGAATATTAGAGATAAGTTTTTAAAATTCTAGAACGTTCTAAAATATTTCAGAACATTCCACAATATTTCCAAAAGAAGCAAAGAACATTCTAGAATTTGAGAAAAATGTTGAAAATTTCGAAAAATTTCGGAATAGGATCGTTGCATGATTTACAACAATTGCATTTTTAAATATTAAATATTACACTAAATAATAAAGCGAAGGTTTATTTTAATAGCCTTATTGGCTAACTTGAGAATCTCAAATAAAAAAAGTCAAAGCAGTTGATAGATTTATTGCCACGGCGCTTTACCAAACGGTGACTGTATCTGTATAGTATAAACATGTACAGATTTTAGGATGAAATAAAAAAATGGACTTTACAAAAATTCATTTCCTTGTAGTCAATATGGTTATCTACTTTCATATATTAAGTTATAATTTATAATTGATTTTTTTTTTTTTTTTGAACGACCCTATTCCCAAATAATCCATAATATTTCGGATCATCTCGAGGGGCTAATTTCTCACATGCAATCTGGTATACACTTTCTATGCAATCTCTGTAAAATCTTATTTCAATCTTGCAATCTACTTTACACAAATAATCCAAGTAATTAGCCCTTCGGAAAGTCTAGAACATTCCAGAATATCCTATAGGGAAAGTGGGGTATGGTGTCAGTGCGGAGAACGGTGACTCATGAACGGAGAACATGCTCATGTTTCTTCATTTTCATATTAGTTGTACACGTAAAATAGCTTTCTTTAGTACTCAAGAGAGCTATTTTATGTGGAAAAACTAATGTGAAAATCAAAAAATACGAGCATTATTTGCAAGAGTCACCGTGCCCCGCACTGACACCATACGCCGCTTTGCCCTAGAATATTAAAAAAATTTAAGAACATTCTACAATAAAAATCAAAAATATTTCAGAAGTTTTAGATCATCCCAGGTCACTGCAGAATATTCTAGACAGACAATTAAAAGAATTTTAAAAATTGCCCTAAACAATTTCACAAATTATTTGAAAATCAAATCATATTCAAGAAAATTTCAGAAAACTCTACAATATTTTTGTTGGATATATTGAAACATTTTAATTTTTATGCAACATTCCCTGGCGGAAAAATGGTTACAAAAAAGTACAAAAAACTAAGACCATTTTTACAGGAATCTTTAAATGAATGCGATAAATTACAACCAAAATTACAGAAAAGCACAACTTTTTTCTATTAATCGGATGAATTTTGTACTTTTTTGTACTCTTTTGTACATTTCCAAATTTTACTGTAGTTTTAATTTCCTATAAGAATTTACAACTGTAAGAGTCTACAGGAATTTACAGGGTTTGTAGTCAAAAAGTTGTTCATTTCCGACCTAGGATGACAAATATTTAGAATATTCCAATTAGATAGTTTTGAATTAGGATGTATACTTAAATATTCTTAAAAGGCTTCTAATTTTTTTGTTCGAAATCTTCACAAATCTACATTTTGTTTTGAATGTTTAGACATCTTGTCAAAACTTCTATTTACAGTAATATGACATAGAGATTTAAAAAAATTTTCAAGAATAATATTTTTATATCATCATTTTCAAGACGCTTAAACAGTTAATATACTTTGTGCCTAAAAGTTTATCGCAGAAAATATGGCTACTTTTAATTTGATTTTTTTATTCAAGATACAAATGGAATCTACTTTCTTATGAATAATTTTAATTATTTCACAAAAGTCCCTACTAATTATAAATAAAAAAAATAATTATGTTGAATTTTTCCATCCACCAAATTTGAAAAATAATTTAATTTCGGTGGAATATGCTACACAAGTTTGAATACACCTTTCTTTTGGATAAGAAAGGAAAAAATTGATTAAGTGAAAAAATATTCCTAAGAACGAAACAATTTCAGAGAATTACATTTTAACCCATAGCTATTGAATTGGGATAGAATTAATTACAAATGTCTAGATGTTATTGAATAAATATTGAATTGAAATCAAATTAATTGCAAATCACTTATGTTTTTTATATATTGTTTTTCATACTTAAACATAATTCTTGGTTAAAAACTTACACCTCTCATAATATTTTTACTTAAGGAATATTAATGATTCACCTCATAATTAATAATCGTCCAAATTTATCAAAATAAATCTATCTTTTATAAATAAATTATTTGTATATAAAAACCTGAAACTATCTCACATCTCTACAGAAATTTTGCACTTTCAAAAATTTGACAAATCTACTTCCTATTTTGTTACCAAATAACATTTTGCTCGGCAATACACACTTCGTAGCACCTTCCTCTCATAGCCTTGCACTCACTTTTCACGTGAATCTTTGTATCATAGGAAAGATTTTCGGTACAGCTCACACTTGTCAACGGATTACTCTGCATATAAACAATCGAAAGATGCCTTGCACTTTCTAAACACAAATGAGAAAAAGCCGTAAAAAGATTTCCTCTGACATCCAATGACTTCAGACTTCCTTGTTGCCTCATCCAGAATCTATCCAAATGATGCAATCTGTTATGAGAAAGATCCAATTCTTCCAAATTTATCAGGTCAATAAACGAGTCAGTTTCAATCTTACAGATCCTGTTATTGCTTAAAATAATTTTCTTCAAGAATTCCAATTCTCTGAAGCTTCCGGTACGAATAGTCTCAATTTTATTATAACCCAGAGAGACGGTCAAGAGTTGTTTATTCGCACTTAAATCTGAAATTTTGGTCAAACAATTTCCAGTCAAATCCAATTCCTTAAGGTTCCTCAAATTATGAAAAGTAGCTGGCTTGATAGTCTCAATTTTATTATTAGCCAGATCCAAAGTCAATAAATCGCGAGAATTGCTAAACGAATCTTCCTCAATCCTCACAATTTCATTATGAGTCACTGAAAGGTACTTCAATCTTCTTGCATTATCCAAACGTAGTGCTTTATCTTCCACACAATAACTATCACACACAGATATGATCCTATTATTATCCAGGAAAAGAAATTCAATATTCTCCAAAATTCCTCCTCCAAATTTGCTGATGTGATTTCTTTGGAGATGAAGATAAGTTAAACAACTGGGAACTTCCCTCGTGAAATGTTCGTTTTCAATGTAGTTGTCAGACAAATAAAGATGTCTCAAATTCGGAAATGCTGTTCTTAGAGAAAATTGTAAACTCCTTAGATAATTATTTCTCATGTAGAGGCTCTCTAAGCTAGGAAAACAATCACTGTGAATAATGTCACGTCCGAAATCATTGACTGGTAATTCATTTTCATCGAGAATTAAAGTTTTCAGCCTGTTGTAACTACCACCAAAGGATAGAAGATTGCAAACTGGAATCCTGTTTTTTGAGATGTCCAGATAGAGAAGGTTTGGTAATGTATGGAAGGTTCCAGATCCAACTCGATCAATATAGTTGTTTCGAAAACTGAGACAGGATACTTCCGGGCTGCTGATGATTCCTGGGTAGAGACTTCGAAGTCCAACTCGAGGGAGGAACAAACTTAGGCCTCTTCCTTTTAGATCTTGACAATTTCCGGTTGGCAAAACTGGAGGATCGTCATTAGGAGACCCAATGGAATGGTAGACTCCAGTCATTGGAAATGAAATTGAGGAGTAAAATCCATTGATGATGATCACTTTTAGCAGAAGAATTATTACCAGTTGGGTTGGTAATCCCATTTTCGGAACCCTTGAAGCAAAAACAAAGTAAATTGTAATAATCATATTAAAATGTAATTAAATTTTTTAATAAGTAGAATTTGAAAATTTGGAGAGAGAGAAAGTGTTATTTAAGCGTACTTACGCTAATAGTACCGGTGTCTTTCTTACTAGAGGTTACAAAGACTTGTGTGACAAATCAGATTCCCACTTTGCTTATATAGTCTGATCGATAAACTAGGTTTTTTTTAGACCATATATTCCCAATGTCAACTACGTAATTGAGGCAGTAGTGGTTTATCTCCTGTTCCGAAGCGTGTGGAGATTCGCACGTTTTGCATTGTTTTTATTAGATAATGCATTCTATTTTAGGAAATAAGAAATTTTTCTGGTTTGCTGGATATCTTATATATCCTGTAGAAAACATGGTTTCCGAAAATAAATATAATTACATCAAATTAGTCTTTTTCCTAGACTATGTAGGACATTTCTGTTGTGAAGGTCAAATCCGTGAAAAGTTACATGTATCATAAGAAGTGTTTGGTAATAAAAATTAATTAATAAAATTGCATGTGATTATAAATTAATTACAATTAAAAATTATTATATATAAAAAATTTGAAACAAAATAATGAAAAGCAGGTATATTTAGTATCAGAAAACTATTTTGTAATAGTGTAAATTCGATGAAATAATTAAATCAATGAATCAGTTAATAGTTTGATATATTTGGTAAAGCCATGGACGTGCATAAGATTGCATCGTCCATCGAAGTCTTTACCAAGGTCTCAGAATCAAGTGATCACTGGGTTATCTAAAATGATTGATATATTACGAGAGAAGTTAATGGTAATTATTTTAACTACATAATTGATTGAATTATTGAATAATTCCAAATATTTATATCAAGAAAGTTATATAATAATCTACTCTCGAAATGCAATTGTCACAGATAACAGAATAGAGTCGAAATGTTTGAAAAGTTAAAATATTGAGTTGATGATTATCAAGATTTTTATTTATTTCATCCACTACTATAAAAAAATAAAAGTTTTTGACCTTTTTCAGGTAATAATTAAAGTAAATTATTTTTCATTGTAGATGACAAATAGACATATGAAAGGTAATTTTTCTGTACCAAAGTTAGTAATTACTTTGAAAACCGAGTTTTAACAACAAACCACTAAGATTTAATGAACGAAATTTCAAAAGAAATCAAATTTAAACATTCTCGACAACATTTTCTAAACGATTTTCTCCTTCAGAACTTTTTTCCACGCATTTCCTATCACGCGACCTTCAGCAACGTGTAACATTCATATTCATTGTTTAAAATGATAAACTTTTTCGCAATCACCCTTTACACTTTACAGTTTACAGTGTCTGAAATTTTATTTTTCCGGATTTTTCAGTCGTCCCACCCCAAAGCCAATAAAAAGAAATCTGATATTTTACTTTTCCAGACAATAATAAATTATACATCTTCTGTCCAAAGCTATAACCTAATAAGTAATATTTCCGATAGAGGTCACTTTCTCGTGTATGAGTGCTGGAAAATAGCCTTCACTGCAAATTTCACTTATATATACATTTGGATAATAGAATATATTATATATTTATATATTTTAAATATATTATAAATATATTATTATATTATTATTGTATTATTATTATTATTATACCATTAAGCCGTTTCCCTTTCGGGGTAGGCGCGAATTGCTCGGTTGGAAAGTAGTAATGTGTGGATGGGTATATAGGTATCTCAGGGTATTTGTCATATATAGTAGTTTAATAATTTAAAGTGATTCCAAAGGATTTTAAAGGTTTTAGGGTATTTTGTAGGGCTTCAAAGATTTGAAGAGATTTGAATTTTTTTTAATTCGCCCTGAATTTTTATTAATTTATCCTGAATTCTTTTAAATTCTTTTGAATTTTTTTCAATTCATTTGAATTCTTCTAAATTTACTCAATTCAAAGGATTTTTTTTGTCGTTTAAAAAGTTTGTATTTAATTGATCCTGAGCATCAATTGATACAATGATAAAAGGATTTGAAATATTTTAGGGTATTTAAAAAAATTCCATGGAATTTTCGAGAGCTTTAAACAATGGTCAAAACATTTCAAAGGATTTAAAATACTTTAGGATATTCAAAATTAAAAAAAAATGTATTTATGTATTTTATTCAAAATTCCAGGTAATATTCACGAGCTTAAAAAAATTGCAAGGAATTTCAAAAGTTTGTAAAGGGTTTGAAATATTTTAGTATATTTTAAAAGATTCCAAGGCATTTTCAACAGCAATAAAAAGTTTGTAGGATTTCAAAATATTTGCAAAGGATTTGAAATATCTCAGAGAAGTTTAGAAGATTCGAAGGAATTTTAAGTAGATTTTAATAACTTGAAGGAATTTCGAAAGATGTTACGGCATTTTTCAAAATTCAAAGGAATTTTCAAGAGCTTCAAATAATTTTCAAAGGGTTTCAACGGATTTGAAATACTTTAGGGTATTCTTCAAAATTCCAAGGAATTTTCACGAGCTTTAAAAAATTGCAAGGGATTTCAAACGATTGTGAAGGATTTTAAATATTTTAGTGTATTTTAAAAGATTCCAAGGCATTTCCAAGAGCTTTAAAAATTTTGAAGGATATTTCAAAATATTTACTAATGATTTAAAATATTTTAGGGAATTTTAGAAGATTCCAAGGAATTTTAAATTTATTTAAATAATTTGAAGGGATTTCAAGGGAATTAATATATTTCAGGGTATTTAAAAAGATTCCAAAGAATTTTCAATTGATTTCACTAATTTAGTAGAATTTCGAAGAATTTGAAATATTTTAGGGAATTTTAGATGATTCCAATGAGCTTTTAATCGATTTCAATAATTTTAAGGGATTTACAAAGGATTTGAATAATTTTGAGGTATTTTAAGAGATTCAAAGGAATTTCAAATTGATTGCAGTAATTTAATGGGGTTTCAAAGGATTTGACGTATTTTGTATTTTAAAAGATTCCGAAGTATTTTGAAGGGATTTCCAATGATATTAATGATTTTAAGAGATTTAAAAAAAATCATGTGGTTGTAAAGAATTTTCTACAATATTTTAATGGATTTCAAAGAATTTTTTCATAGTGAGTGAGGAATTTCATAGGGTTTCAAAGATTTAAAGAGATTTTTAAATAATTTTTTAAGTCGTCGGAATTCTCTTGATTTCTTGTAATGCACTTGAATTCTCTTAAATTCACTCAATTCAAGCGATTTTTTGAATTGTGTTCAATTTTTGTTTTATTCACCCTGGAGTCGTTTCAATTCACCCAGGATATTTAGGCATTTCATCAAATTCTTTTGGATTCCCTTAATTTTTCTAAACTTATTTTAAACCTACTGAATTCAATTAATTTTTTCATATTTTTGAATTGTCTTCAATTAATTTATTTTTTCCATTTCGTTTGCATTTATTTACATTTAACTTAAATTGTTTGTCTCATGAATCGAATGCTTTTAAATTCAAAGGAACATTAGTCACTTTTTGGATAAGAATTAGTCACTTCTGGTAACGTTTTCGGTTTAAGTAGATCACCTTTTTCAAGAAAATTAGGCTATAACAGTCCTAAGAATAATAAATAAAAAATGTATCGATTTAAATTGAAAAATTTTATTTCGCTTATGAAAGATTCTAGATTAAAATTTTACAAAATTAGAAGTTTGGCCTTTAAATAGTAATGTTCAGGGAATTTTGAAAATGAAGTTTTTGGCGGTCAGCCTGTTAAAACTGTTCAAAAATAAATGATTGATTTTTAATGAAACAGGACGAAAATTCGGCAGTCGAGGACGATTCGCAAGAAACTCCAGCGAATGGTGTTTCAGCAGCAGAGCAGCAAAACGAAAAGGAAGTTCCTGAAGAATCGGAAAATATGAAGTCCGATCTGACTGTCGAAACAAATTTGGAGGAGAGTCCAGAAGCTGTTCCTGAACTCGAATCTCCTCCTCCTCCAGTTGTTACGAGTGTACAAACCGGAACCCCAATTCATTCAACTTTAAAAGTGAAGGAATCTTCCCAGTTGATGGTAAGAAAATTAATACTGATTCTAAATAATAAGGTTCAGTTTATTTTCAGAATGGTACTTTAGTTTCTATTATTAGAGTATTTTCATATATTAAACTATTTACTTAAAATTTATTTCACTTTTATTTTGTGATGTTTTTCAAGGCTTGCAATAAATGAAATGTTTCAAAATTCCTCAATTTTTTATGTCCCTTTCAATATAGAATATATCTTGGTTTATTTCAAGAACATTCGTAAATCAGGAAAATAAATAAACAATCCACTTAAAGAAAAGTGAATTTTCATAGATGATAAACTACCTGTAGAAATTCGGATTTTACCATCGAATTTTCAAGGGAAATGTTAGATAAATGTAAATACAAATTTTGTCAATCTCAGGAGACAATTTTTTAAAATAATTATTTAAACTGAAATTCTCAAATTTCGTGAATTCGTGTTTTCGATTTTTGAACTAATTAAGTTTTTTTGTTTTTAATTTGTGTGGTTAGGGATTGTAGACTTCGCACTCTATCCGCTATTCCCCTCTTTTCCCCTTTTTTAAAAGAAATCCTCCTTTTCCTCCTTTTTTCGTTTAAATCGGAACTGAATTAATAGAACTCGGTAGAAAAATCCAACTATTTTTGGTTGAAAGTAATTATTTTTTGTTGGAATTTCTACTATTTGGTTTTAAATTAAATTATTTTCTAGTTGGTTGAAAAGTCTTTTTTTTTTGGTTCAGAATTCATCTCTCTTTTGGTGGATAATTTAGTTATTTTGTTAAAAATTCAATTATTTTGTTAATAAGTCATCTTATTCGGTCGACAATTCATCTTTTGGTTGAAAAGTCATATTTTTTGGTTGAAAGTTAATTCCATTTAATTGAAAAGTCTGTTTTTATATTTTTAGTTCAGAATTCATCTCTTTTGTTAAATATTCTACTTTTTGGTGGAAAATTCAACTGTTTTGTTGAATATTTCTCTTTTTGGATAGAAGAGTCTTTTTGGATTGAAAATGCATCTTTTCTTTGAACCGTCATATTTTTTGGTTGAAAGTTAATTCTTTTTTATTTAAAAGTTTACTATTACATTTTTGGTTCAGAATTGATCGCTTTTAATTGATAATTTAATTATTTTATTTAAAAGTCAACTTATTTGAGCGAAAATTCAACTGCTTTGAAGAACGTTTTTGCTTTCCAATAGAATATTGGTCCTTTTTGATTGAAAATTCATCTTTTGGTTGAAAAGTCATATTTTGGTTGAAAAGTCATATTTTTTGTTTGAAAGTTAATTCCATTTAATTGAAAAGTCTATTTTTATATTTTTGGTTCAGAATTCATCTCTTTTATTAAACATTCTATTTTTTGATGGAAAATTCAACTGTTTTGTTGAATATTTCTCTTTTTGGATAGAAAAGTCCTTTTGGATTGAAAATTCATCTTTTGGTTGAACCGTCATATTTTTTGGTTGAAAGTTAATTCATTTTTATTTAGAAGTTTACTATTACATTTTTGGTTCAGAATTTATCGCTTTTGATTGATAATTTAATTATTTTATTTAAAAGTCAACTTAATTGAGCGCAAATTCAACTGCTTTGAAGAACGTTTGTGCTTTTGGATAGAAGATTGGTCCTTTTGGATTGAAAATTCATCTTTTGGTTGAAAAGTCATATTTTTTATTTAGAATTCATCTCTTTTGGTTGATTATTTAATTATTTTGTGGAAAATTCAATTATTTTATTAATAAATCATTTTATTTAGTCGATAATTCAATTCCATTGTTGAACGTTTGTCTTTTTGATAGAAAATTCCTCATTTTTGGATTAGAAACTCATCTTTTGGTAGAAAAGTTATCTATTTTGGTTGAAAGTTAATTCTTTTTAATTTAAAAGTTTACTATTATATTTTTTGTTCGGAATTCATTTCTTTTGGTTGAAAATTAAATTATTTTGTAGAAAATTCATTTGTTTTGTTGATAAATCATCTTAATTGGTCAAAAATTTCAACTGCTTTGTTGAAATTCGTTTTTTTTTTTTTTTGCTAGAAAATTTGTCCTTTTGGGTTGAAAATTCATTTTTTGGTTGAAAAGTCATATTTTTCTATTGAAAGTTAATTCTTTTCGATTTAAAATTGTACTATTTTATTGTTGGTTCAGAATTAATCTCTTTTGATTGATAATTTAATTATTTTATTAATAAGTCAACTTATTTGATCGAAAATTCAACTGCTTTGATGAACGTTTGTCTTTTTGGATAGAAGGTTGGTCCTTTTGGATTGAAAAATCATATTTTGTATTCAGAATTCATCTCTTTTGGTTGATTATTTAATTATTTTGTTGAAAATTCAATTATTTTATTAATAAGTCATTTTATTTGGTCGATAATTAATTTCTTTTTGTTGAAAATTAAATTATTTTGTCGAAAATCTAATTATTTTGTTAATAAGTCATCTTAATTGGTCGAAAGTTCAACTGCTTCGTTGAAATTCTTTTTTTTTTTTTTGCTAGAAAATTCGTCCTTTTGGATTGAAAATTCATCTTTTGGTTGAAAAGACATATTTTTGGTTCAGACTTAATCACTTTTGGTAAGATATTCTACTATTTGGTTTAAAGTTAAACTATTTTATAAAAAAGTAATATTTTTTGGTTGACAGTTAATTCTTTTCAATTTAAAAGTCTACTATTACATTTTTGGTACATAATTCATCGATTTTCGGTTAAACGTTCTACTATACGGTTGAAAGTTCAACTATTTTGTCAAAAAGTAATCTTTTTATTGAAAAATGCAACTGCTGTCTTTTTTGATAAAAAATTCGTCCTTTTGGATTGAAAATTCATCTTCTTTCGTTCAAAGTTAATTCTTTTCAGTTTAAATGTCATCTTTTTCGGTTAAAAGTTCATTTTTTTGATTGAAAAGTCTACTATTATGTTTTTGGTCCATATCTTCTTTTTTGGTTGAAAATGCAACTGGTTGGTTGAAAATTAATCTGTTTTCGTTGAAGATTCAACTATTTGGTTGAAAATTCAACTTTTTGGTTAAACATTAACTTTTGTGTTGAAAAAAAAAAATTTCGGGTTGAAAATGCAACACTGTTTTGTAGAAAATTCTTCTTTTTGGACTGAAAGTTTAACTATTTGGTTAAAACTTAACTTTTTCGTTCAAAATTAATTTTTTTGGGTTGTAAATATAACTGCTTTGTAAAAATTTTGTCTATTTAACAAAATTAAACAATTTTGTTGATTTTTTGTTCTTTCTTGGTCTGAAGTTCAACTCTTGTTAAAAATTCGACTTTTTGATTTGAAAATTCATCTTTATATGTTGTAAGTTTCACTATTTGGCTGCAAATAAACTACTATGTTGAAAATCCATTTTTTCGGGATTAAAGGTCAAATGTTTTCTAACAACAGTCGACTTTTTGGTTGAAAGCTCAACTCTTTTGTTAAATATTCATCTTTTTGCGTTGAAAATGCAACAACTTGTTTGAATTTTTGTTCTTTCTCGGTTTAAAATTCAACTCTTGGTGAAAATTCGTCTTTTTGGTTTGAAAATTCAAATATTTGATTAAAAATTCAACTTTTTGATTAAAAAATCAACTCTCTCGTTTGAAGGTTCCACTATTTGGCTGCAAATAATCTTTTTGGTTGAAAATTCATATTTTCGGGTTGAAAATGCAACACAGTTTGGTAGAAAATTTGTCTCTTTCGCTTGAAAGTTCCACTATTTGGCTGCAAATAAACTATTTTGTTGAAAATTCATATTTTCGTGTTTGAAATGTAACACTGTTTGGTAGAAGATTCATCTTTTTGGGTTGAAAATTTAAGTATTTGGTTGAAATGAACTTTCGTTAAAATTTTTTTTTTTTTTTTTGAGGTTGAAAATATAGTTGTTATGCACAAAAAATTGTATTTTTAGGTTTAAGATACAACATTTGGTTGATTTTTTGTTCTTTCTTGCCTAAAATTTTAGTTGAAACGTCAACTATTTGGATGAAAATTAATGTATTTTGTTGAAAATTTATCTATCTAATCGAAAATTTATTTTTCTAGTAGAAAATTAATCTTCTTGGTTGAAAATTCAATTTTTTGGTTTAAAATTGAACTGTTTGGTCGAAAATGATTTTGTTGTTGAAAATTCATCTTTTTTGGGATGTAACTAATTTTTTTTTCGTCGAAAGTTAATATTTTTTGGTTTAACCGTCAAATGTTTTCTTTAAAAAGTCGACTTTTTAACTTGAAAACTCAACTCCTTTGTTCATAATTTGTTTTTGTGCGTTCAAAATTTTTGTTTTTGGTTGAAAATGCAACTATTCTGTTGAAAATGCAATATTTTTCGATGTGAAAACTCAGCAATATAGTACCTGCATCGATCTTGTTAAAAATAACTTATTCTCCTATAATTTCCCTATTTTTATTTTAAAAAGTCACGCTATTTCCTCTGTTTTGAGAGCATTTTGGACTGTGAAGTCGGGCATTGCTTAACGTTTTAAGGGATTGCAATTTTATATGTTTGCTTGTGAATATTTAAGGTTGCAGTTACAATTTTGAACATGTTATTTGGAATTTTATTAGTTTCCAAATTTGAATTCCTAAATATTTTGGAATAAATGAGCTTTTTCAAAGAAACTAATTTTGTTCTCTGAGTGCAATTCCTAATGGATAAAGCAAGTTTGAAAACTTTCAATTTTAAGGGCTTTCAAATTATAATACTTTCAATTTTTTAAAGCCTTTGAATTTGGACTCTTTCAAAATTGATCTTGGTTTAGTCGGTATTACTGCAGTCGAGTCACCTCGTCTACAAAAAAAAATGAAAGCTTGTGAGTAAGAAATTCTCTTTCAAAGTAATAATTTATCCACTTTTAATGTTTCGTTAAAGAACCTTCAATCATGAATTACAAATGCAGGAAAAATTCAGAAAAGAAATCGGGAATTAAAATTCTTTTTTGACTCAGCAATTGACTCGAAAGAGAAACTTTTAATCATAAGCATACAAATATTTAGAAACCAGCTCTGATTGGAAGTTCTCGACGATCCTCTTTTCCGCTGCAGGATGAAAGTCAGCCAGCTTCTACAGAGAACAACAAAGTCCCGGAAGTTGATATTTCAAAAGAAGAAGATACTGAGGCTCCCGAAGATGCGAGTCCCGTCACAGTTGAAAAAGTTACAGTCCCGGAAGCTGAGTCGACGCGTATGGAAGTCGACGAGGAAGTTCCCAAAAAAGATGAGAACGAAATCGTCGAACTTCCGGATTCTGGTAAAGCTTCTCCAACAAAAGAAAACGATGTTGAAAAGAGCGAGGTGGTTGTGGTGGAAACAGAAACGGTAAAGGAAGTAAAGGAAGTGGAAGAAGTAAAAGAAGACAAAAAAGAAAAGAAACCGGCGGAAGTCAAGGAATCTGAAAATTCGGATGACGTGGAAATGATCAGCGCTCCTGCCGAAGCAGAACCTGACACTGAAGCTGTTTCCGAAGATGAATTGCCCACTGAAGCCACTGCTAAAGTGAGTTATCTTTATTTTTATTATTTTATTTGAGCCTTTCGATGTTAAAATTTTGGGAAAGAAACCAATTTCACTCCTAGAAACCTTAGATCCGGGTGTCTACTCATCTGGAAAAGCTGGAATTGTAAGGGCATTTTTTTTATGTCGGGAATCTTTTCCATAGCGTGCTTAATTTTTTTTTAATTTTAATATAAAATTGAGTAACAATGTTTTTTTTTCATCAGTAAAAGTAGCTTTATATTACAGGATTTAATTGTTTAGTTGAAAATTCGTTGCTTTTTTTTTTGTTGGAAATTAATTTTTTTTTATCTTAAAATTGAACTGTTCTATGTTTAATTGAAAATGCGACTATTTGGTTGAAAATTCGTCCTTTTCCGGTACAAAATTAATCTTCTTGATTGAAAATTAATCTTTTTATTTGGAAATTCAACAGTTTCGTTGAAATTTCTTTTCTTTCTTGACTTGATTTGAAGATGAAATCTTCTTTGGTGGAAATATGAAATACTTCGTTAAAGCATCTTCTCTTTTGTTAAAAATTCATTTTTTTTTAGTTAAAGATACATCATTTGAATCGAAAATTTATCTCTTTGGTTGACAATTTAACTATTTTGTTGCAATTTTTTTTTTTTTTTTTATTTTTTTTTTAATGTTCCATCATTTTAGTTGAAAATTAATTTTATTTACTGAAACTTTAACTATTAAATTTTTTTTGAAAATGCGTGTTGTTGAAAAATTGTCTTTTTTGGTAAAAAAAAAAAAATTAATCTTCTTGGTTGATTATTGAACTGTTCCAGTTGAAGATTTAGCATTTTGCTTCAAATTTATCCTTTTGGTCGAAAGTGCAATTGATTTATTGAAAGTATCTTTAGTTGAAAATTCATTTTTTTTTATGATTCATCATTTTAATTGAAAATTCAGCTTTTTTATTCACAATTTAACTATTTTATTGAAACATTATTTTTTTAACTGAAAATTTAACTATTTATTTGGAAACTCCTTTTTTTTCTTGAAAGTTGATATTTTAACTGAAAAGTCAACTAATCCAGTTGAATATTCCATTATTTTAGTTGAAAATTCAACTATTTGAGTTAAAGATTCATCATTTTTATTGAAAATGTAACTACTTGGTTAAAAGTCTCTCTTGTTAAAAATTAATTTTTTTATTGAGGATTCCTCATTTATTAAAAAAATCATCTCTTTGGTTGAAAACTGAACTATTTTGTTGTAAATTTGTTTTTCTTTTGTTTGTTTTTTGGTTGAAAATTAAATTATTGTAGTTAAAGATTCATAATTTTAGTTAAAAATTCATTTTTTTCTGAAGATTCATAATTTTAATTGAAAATGTAACTACTTGGTTAAAAGTCTCTTTTGTTCAAAATTAATTTTATATTGAGGATTCCTCATTTTATTTAAAAAAATCATCTCTTTGGTTAAAAATTGAACTATTTTGTTGTAAATTCGTTTTTTTCGGTTAAAAATTAAATTATTGTAGTTAAAGATTCATAATTTTAGTTAAAAATTCATTTTTTTCTGAATATTCATCATTTTAATTGAAAATTCAGCTTTTTTGTTGACAATTTAACTTATTTTTTTAATCATTATTTTTTTTAACTGTAAATTTATCCATTTGGTTGGAAGCTCCTTTTTTTGTGTTGAAAGTTGATTTTTTAACTGAAAAGTCAACTAATCCAGTTGAATTATTCCATTATTTTAGTTGAAAATTCAACTGTTCGAGTCAAAGATTCATAATTTTAATTGAAAATGTAACTACTTGGTTAGAAGTCTCTTATGTTAAAAATTAATTTTTTATTGAGGATTCCTCATTTTATTTAAAAAATCATCTCTGGTTGAAAACTGAGCTATTTTGTTGAGAATTCGTTTTTTTTGGGGGGGGGTTGAAAATTAAATTATTGTAGTTAGGGATTCATAATTTTAGTTGAAAATTCAGCTTTTTTGTTGGCAATTTAAATATTTTTGTGAAGCATTATTTTTTTTACTGAAAATTTAACTATTTTATTGAAAACTCCTTTTTTGGTTGAAAGTTAATTTTTTAACTGAAAATTTAACTAATCCAGTTGAATATTCCATTATTTTAGTTGAAAATTGATCTTTTTTGTAGAAAATTCAACTATTCCTGTTAAAGATTCATCATTTTAGTTGAAAATGCATCCTATTGGATGAAAATTCAAGTACTTGGTTGAAAGTCTCTTTCGTTAGAAATTAATTTTTTTGTGAAGATTCCTTATTTTATTTGAAAATTCATCTCTTTAGTTGAAAAATTAATTATATAAACAATTTTCATGGACAAATTCTGAGTTTGGTTATTTTTGAACTAATAGGTTCAATTTGTTTAGGGAATGAAAAAAAAAATGTCTTCGCGATTACTTTTCGCTATGAAACTTTTCAAATTGACAATAATTATTAATTATTTAAACATTTTTTATGTACAAATTCAGAGTTTGGCTATTTTTAAACAAATAGGCTCAATTTGTTTACGGAATTAACAAAGAATGTCAGGGATTACTCTTCGCTATAAAAGTTTTCAAATTGACTATAATTATTAATTATTTAAACAATTTTTATGAAGAAATTCAGAGTTTGGCTATTTTTCATTTTAAAATCAAACCCATTTGAACATTTTAAACAATTTTATTTATATAAGAAAAATTATATATAATTTATATAAAAATATTTTATAATGGTAATAACTTTCCTTTTCATTAATTTCAGTCTTGTTTCTTTTTGTTAATTGCTTCCAGTAATTTAATAATCTCGTCAATTGAACGATATTCTGTTTTTTTCAAGATATTTTGGACTCATTTTTCGTCTGCAATATATTTTTACGTAATTTTTACTGTGATTGATCACTCGATCGAACATATAAGTAGTAATTTTTTAGAGCCATACATTTTTTTCAGTTAAGATTCATCATTTTAGTTGAAAATGTAACTATTTTGTTGAAATTTAAAAAAAAAATTATTGTTTTTAAATTGCAAATTTAACTATTCTAGTTGCAAATTTAACTATTTTGTTGAAAATTCGATTTTCTTTGGTTGAAAATTAATTATTTTTTTTCCTAAACTTTGAATATTCAATTTTTGGTTGAAAGTTGATCTTTTTTAGTTGAAAAATCATGTATTTTGTTGAAAATTCAACTATTCCCGTTAAAGATTCATCATTCTAGTTCAAAATTGATATTTTTTGGTTGAAAATTCGTGCTTTTCTTGGCAGAAAATTTAACTATTTCGTTTAAAATTCATAAATGTTGTTGAAAATGCAATATTTTTACTTGAAATTTTAGGAATTTGAATTGTTTTGAATTTAATCAAATACAGTATTCACAATGAGTTTACTCAAAAGAATATATTTCCCTATTTTCGAGAAAAATCTCGTTATTTGCCCTGTTTTTATAGGGGAAATAAATTCAAAATAATAATACGTTAAATATGCGCTGAAGTTTAAGTATATGAAAATAAAATAAATTTTGTTAAATATTATTATTCGAGTTCATGGACTTCAGGTACAAATTAATTTTTATTAAATAAATTTTTTTTTTAATGAAGTTACTTTCACAAATTAAGAAACAAATATTTAGTATTACGTATGAATAGTACTATTTTTACGCATTACATATTTACAAGGACTGAAAAAAACCTGATTTGTAGAAACTCGCGAAATTGTATACATATTTTGAGTCGATTGTTGTTAAAAATGCGAGATACCAGGAAAAAAATCTGGAATTGTGAGGGAATTTTTTTTCCAGGATTTGAGTAGACACCCTGTCGATTCTTCTAAATTTTGAGTATATACTTTAGACACAATACCGAAAAAGACTTGATTTAAGTAAATTATTTTTTGTAATTTTAATTCAAGTTCGATGATATGGAGGAAGTTTCCGACGATGATTTCCCCATCGAGTGCATGATTCAGGTATTCCTTAAATCCTTCCTCTCCTCAGATATTCTTTCAAAAGTTCTATCCGTCTATTTATTTTTTTATTCTTTTGTCGAAGATTTCAAAGCATTTTTAAAATGTTAAATTTTACTTTTTTTTCCACTAACGATTGTGTGAATTGAGTTTCTGGAAATCACTTTCACGCCAACTCACGTTGAATATTTTTGCATGAAACACTGATTTTATTTTGTGATAAATCTTTGGTATATCGGGGTTCACAGTCTTTCCTCCATTCTCCTGCGTTTTCCCCTTTTCAAATTCCCCCTTTTCCCCTATAGGATATCTAAAAATAGTATTATTCCTTTTTTTTATACCTAGAAAAATTTTATATTCCAAACTAGAATATGCTAAAGCTAGTAGTGAAATTTTTTTTTTTATCTACAGAAATATCTATTATAAAAATTTCATTTTTTTCAATTTGACTAATTTCAAACTAAACTATTTAGGATTCAAATTAAACTTTGAAGCTAAAATATATGTTCGTTGAATCTGTAAAAATTAAATATTTCTGAAATTAACTGTTTACGTGGAAGATTCTTCAGTTTAAATTTGAAAACGATTGTCATTAAGCATTGTCATTTTATAACAATTATTACTAATTAGTTTTCAGTCAATGGTATCTGAAATAGTGTAAAATGTACTAAAATAAAAAAAAAATTGATTAGGAATAATAATAGGCAAGCTAGTTTTGCTATCAATTAAAATTATATAAAAAGATAATTTTTCCTTTTTTGGAAAATGTAGGTTGAAAAAATTAATCGAAATATTTTTAGACAGCTTTTAAAATGGTTACATTAGACTACTTCAAATCAGAAGTGTGTGAAAATAAAAAAATGTATCTTGAAAATGTTTCAAATCGAATATTATATAATTAAAATTTTCATAATTGCACAATTTCTCAGTTGTCAATTGCATGCATAAGTCTCAAAGTATTAACTATTATATAATTTATCGAATTTGAAAATTTCCGAATAATAAAATTCCCGAATAATAAAATTCCGGACAGAAAATTACCGAATTATAAAATATCCTAACTAGAAAATTCCCGAATATAAATAATAATAAATACGACTTTTTAGAGAAATTTAATGAATGATTTTAAGTTAATTCATAGTCATGGAATTTCAAATAATTTCTGCATATTTTAATGGATTTTTACGATTTCAATGGAACTTACGGAATTTCTAGAGAACTTTAGAGAATAAATTAAATTTTATTTCAAGGGATTTCTAAATGTATCAACAATTTCAAGGGATACGATGAACATAGAAAAAGAGTTAAGGATTTTATATATTTAAAGGAATTTTAAAAGATTCCAAAAAATTTCAAGAGATTTCGTTTCCAAACATTTTAGAACTCTTTAATATTTAAAAATGTCTTGTTTTGGATTTTTATTTTTTGTTTTTAATATTATAAAATAAAAATTCAGGGACGTGAACGTGCGTGTGCATTTAAAGAAATTTAATGAATAATATCAAGTTAATTTATATTCATGGAATTTTTAAATTATTTTGGCCTATTTTAATGAATTTTTACGATTTCAAGGGTTTTTAATAAATTTCTAGAGAACTTTAGGGCATAAATTAAATTTTATTTCGAGGGATTTCTAAATGTTTCAACAATTTCAAGGGATATGATAACCATAGCATTTTTTTAAAGGATTTTAAGTTATTTTAAAAGATTCCAAAGAAGTTCAAGAGATTTCGTTTCCAAAAATTTCAGAACTCTTAATATGTAAAAATATGTTGTTGTGAATTTTTAAATATTTTGTTCCTAATGTTATAAAATAAAAATTCAGGAACGTAAACATGTTATTCGCGCGCGTGCATTTTGTTTAAACAGATTTTACAATAAAAATTTAATAAAAGATTTAAGTTAATTTGTATGTATGGAATTTCAAATGATTTCTGCATATTTGAATGAATTTTCACAATTTCAAGGCATGTGAAGGATATAGAAAGTTTTTCAAGGATTTTAAAGCTTTTAAGTTATTTTAAAAGATTGCGAAGAATTTGAAAAATTTTAGTATTGTTGTATTTAAAAATTTGTTGATATGGATTTTTAAATAGCTTTTAATGAAAAATGGAATAAATTATTCTAAGTTAATTTACATTCATGGAATTTCAAACGATTCCTGCATATTTTAATGGCTCTTTACGATTTCTAGAGAAGTTTAGGAATAAAATAATTTTCATTTCAAGGGATTCAAGGGACAAAATGTTAAAGGATTTTGAAGGGTTTAAGTTATTTTAAAAGATTTCAAAGAGTTTCAAGAAATGTCGTTTAAAAAATAAAATCAGTTTTCAATTCACATTTAAATCAGGAAGAAAATATTCTTCATTAAGAGAACGATTTAAAAAATATAAAAATTATTTAATAAATTTTATGTTTTCTCGAACTTTTTCATATTGCCGTAAATGAATTTTCAACGACCTAAATATATCCAATTAAAAAAAATTCAATGACAGAAATCATAGGAAAAACATTTAACATTATTTAAAAACTATAGTTTCTTATTAAAAAGGTTATTTCTTCTTTTCTAAGCGTAACAATAAGTGTTTCATCTTTCCCCTATTTTCCCCCGTTTTCGTGACCAAATTACCCTATTTTCCCCTTTTTTGAGCTCTTTGCGCCTGTGATCCCTGGTATCTGAATTCCTAAAATTCCCAAAAATACTAACTTTTCATTGATTCCCTACCTCTTCTCTAATTTCCTAACCTTTTCCAATCCTTTCTATATTTAGTTTATAGAGGGGTATCTCACATTTTTTTATTTTGTTAATTAGGAACCAGAAACCGAGGCAGTTTCAGACGAAGAATTGCCAGCAGCTCCTCCCGCCGATTTGGGAGAAACAGAATCCGTTTCAGAAGACGAATTGCCTCCAGATAGTGAAAAGAAAAAGAAGGGATCGAAGAAATCGCCAGAGAAAAAATCTAAAGTTGACGGAACAAGTGAGTTTCTTTCATTTTCCACTAATTCAGAGAGGGGCGTATTTTCAGTTTTAATTCTATAGGAAAAAACCTAAGAGTGATTAATTAATTAATTAATTAAATTAATAAAGTTTCGTTATTATCCTGAAATTTTTTATGATAATAATTCTTTTGAATTCCCTTAAATTCAGGGTGGCTACTTGACCGGGAATTTAATTAAAACCCCGGGAATTTATCTCTAATCGCAGAAAAATTCAAGTTTTCATTATTTTAATCATTTTTGTCAATTTAGTAAAGTGATTTTTACTTTATCTACAGTCGCAGATTTTTTAGATGATCTCAGATTACTCTAATTAAATCATAATTTATTATCTAATTTTTATTACTCAAGTTTGATCATCGAATTGATGATATTTTAAACTTACAGAAACAATCATTTTCTCAATTTTTTCAAAAAATGGATTTATCTCGCTTTATTCGCTCACTCTTAATTAATCCTGACTTGGAACAGGGGATTTTAGAAAAAAGTTATCGTTTTTATTTTAGGACAGGGAGTTTCCGTGAAGAAGTATAATTTCACTTGGAACAGGTAATTTTTGACAGGGAACGGGAATTTTGTTAAAAAATTATAATTCGGATTTAGAAGAAAGGAATTTAAAAGAATTCCTGTTCCAAATCAGAATTTATCACAATTTTAAAGTCCCCTCTTCCAAATTTTACATAAAAAAATTACTTTAAGTAGTTTTTACACTAGAAGTAGTATTTTAAAGAATAAATATTGCTGAATTAAAATAGAAATTTTTTTTCACATTGTTCGTAGTGAATTTATTTTTTTTTTAGTTAAAAATTCAACTACTTGCGGTTAAAAGTTAAACTGTTTTATTAAAAATTAATTTTTTTGTTTGAAGATTCATAATTTTAATTGAATATTCATCTCATTTTGAAAATGTAACTACTTTGTTGAAAATAATATTTTCAACTAAAAATTTAACTATTCCAGTAGAAAATTTAACTATTTTGCTAAAAATCCGTTTTTTCCATTAAAAAGTATATTTTTAACAAAAAATTCAACTATTCTATTTTTCGTTGAAAATTTATGTTTTTTTAAATGAAAATTCAACTGTTTGGATGAAAATTGATATTTTTTATTTAAAAATCAAACAATTTGTTTGAAAATGTATGTATTTTGTGGAAAATTCATCTTTTTTTGTTATTGAAAATTAATCTTTATGAGTAAAGATTCATCTTTTTAATAGGTATCAAATTCACCTATTCCAGTTGAAGATTCAGCATTTTAGTTGAAAATTTATCAGTTTGGTTGTAAATTAATTTCTCCAACTGAAAATTTAACTGTTACATTTTTGGTTGAAAATTGATCTTTTCCAGTTCAAAATTCAGCAATTTGACTGAAATGTTGTCTTTTTTAATTGAAAATTGAACTATTTCATTGAAAATTCACGTATTTTGTTAAAAAATCGATTTTTTTGTAGACAATGACATTTGTCTTTGAAAGTTAATCTCCTTGTTTAAAAATGCTTCTTGTCGGTTAAAAATGCAAGTGTTCCAGTTAAATATTTATTATTTTGGTTGAAAATTCATCTTTTATTTTGGAAATAAAATTATTTAGTTTATTTTTTATTATTTATTTCATTTATTTATTTAAAAAAGTTGAAATCTAATTTTTTTTGTTTGGTTGAAGATTCATCATTTTAATTACAACTCAACAAGATTCCGGCTTGCCAGCGTCAGGCTCACTCCATCGCGAACCGGATGCAAAAGGCTGTTCTTCTGGGTTCACTTCATCTGGTCCGACAACACTGTTCCTCATAACATTCTACAAAGATTGGTAGCTCTAAAAAAGTAGACAGAGGTGCAATTTTCATCTTCAACTGTCCCGTCTGCCGCGTAAGGTCATCTTCGGCTAGAGACGTGACTCCAGTGAACAGTGTTGAACGATGTTTCCTCACGTAAATTTCCCGCTCTTGCTAACCTTCTAGGACACCAGGAGCAGAAGTGGATGACGAACACGTTCCAGTTGCGTCGTGTTTGGTTGCTTCAAGGAACCATGATCGTTGCTTCCTGAGCCTCAAACTTCTCTCATTAACCCTCCATAATAATATTTAAATCACCGTTGCCTAATTTACAATTTCTTACTATTATGAAATATTTTCAAAATTATTAACTGAAGATAATGCACAGTAATGAACTACTAAATTGGAAACAATTAATAATCAATAGTCAATCAAATTCAAATTATAATTTGAAAATATTAAATTAAAGGAATCAAACGTGTCTCTAAGTCACGTTATGACAGTCAGCATTTTTTTTTGTAAGTCAGCGATTCGCAATATAACTTCCTTCTATGGTTCCTTTCTGAATTGTCACTTGACTAAGACCATCCAATCAAAATTAGCAATGCTTGCAAAAATGCATTTCCTGGCCTATGCATTCATACCTTCGTGTCAGTCATACTCAGAATTCTCATGTCAGTTCTTTACTACTTCTTGTACCGACTAGAAGTACTAAGGAATCCCGCTAAAACACGGTTTCTCTTACCGATCTGCACTCAACGCCTAACTGAACTGAGCCGCGACGTCATTATTAATTAAAGTTAGTCATTGGCCAGGAACGACGTTTTCGAACGGCACCACCGAACCGACCCCTTATTTTTGATTCGATATAAACGGACCTCGCCCTTCGAACGGCACCAACGGATTCACGTTTCTATCAAATTCGGAGGAACCGGGACGGCATCGAATGACGGCATCATCGGCCCTAATTTGTCCAATTTAAATGACTTACCCAGACAGATCTAGGAACGGACGTAAAACACTGTCGGATCTTTAGTCGACGGAAGACGAAACGCAAATTTAATTGACATAAGGACGTTCAGACGTGTATCCATTTAAATTCCAAAACCAGCAGAAATCGTTTCCTACCGTGAAGGATGTGTCGATTCTGCACCCGGAATAGAATCAGTAAATCGGACCCAGTGCAGTTCTCTACGTAGTGCGATGGTCCAGGGAAAGGTGAAAGGGAAAGGTGTCTCTCTGGCGAATGAAGTGTGGCGGTAGCTATAAGTTAGTATAAGTCAAATGTGAAATTACCTTGACTTCTTGATTCCTTTGGAATTTTTTAATCTGTTATCCATTTCAGTGCATCAGTTAGTCAAAAGAGAACTTCTTTCATCATTGACATTTAACGGTAGCAGGGCAGCAGAAAAAGGAAACATCTTTAAAATGATAAAAAAGGTCTTCAAACGTTCATAAGAAATTTCAGTTTAAATTCCGCCGGTGAAATTTTGATTTAGCAAGAAATCTTGCAGGCTAAAGTGTTAAAAATTAATTTAAAATTTGGAAACTTCGAATTTGAAATCAAAGTGCGGAATGATATTTCTAAGTTCAACTATGTTTCCTCAGAATATCCCTACCACAATTTAATTTTTATTTGATTCTGTCAATTTTGAAGTAAAACATGAGCGCTTTTAGCTCATCGTTTTTATTTGAATAGCAGAATGAATTTAAATTAAATTATCCTAAAAAAATATTTTAATTCGAGATCGCATAAATTAAATTAAAACATGAGCTGCATTTAGTCCTTCGTTTTATTTATTTGAGTTAATGACTTGAAACATGAGCTGCTTTTAGCTCTTGATTTTTATTGAACTACAAAAGTTAAATTATATCAATTCCATTTGTATAGTCACAAGCTTAATTTTACTAGGATAAATCAAAGCCTGGGCTGTTTTTAGTGTTTGCTTTGTTTTATGTCTGGTTTAATTGGGTTTGGAACGTTAGTCGTTTCCTCAAAAATGTATATGTCAAATTAAGCTTATCTAAAGTGTCTCGAAATTTGAGCTGTTGTTAGCCCTTGCTTTTGTTTCAGGTAATGAGCCAAATTCATAATGCTATTTTTTGAAGAAATGTGAGCTATGGGTTAATGAAACTTTGCGTTCTGCGCTATTCAGACCAAAATCTGAGCTGTTTTTAGCTCCTAGTTTTCCTGGGCATCGTGGTTTGCAAGGAATCATTACCTTTTAGTTATCCAATTTAATACACAGGATCGAGTATTTTAAGGAAATTCAATTTGAAATAATTGACGTCAGTATTTAATTTTCTTGTGACATTTAATTTTGACTATTAAAATGGCGTGCGATGAATAGTCCATCAACGAATTTATATTAGTGATAGAACCATTTAGCAACTAATAGTCATGCCTCATGCGGCCTACATAGTTATATTAAAGGGTCTTAAGTGCCATAATAACAATTTGTTAATAAAAATGACGTGATTGTCTAATATCAGTCTTTAGAAAATTTGAATATCTAATGCCAATTTATAGTGCGAAATTATCTCCATCATGCCAGCGACCACATGTGTCAGGCGAAATTTATAAAGATTGTTTGTATGTATGCACGTTAATGTGCTAGAGTATGCTCGCAGCGAAGTGAGCAGTATATATATAGAGAGAGAGAGAGAGAGAGAGAGAGAGAGTAAGGGAGAGAGAGAAGCGCATCCCATGCCTAACTTCGCCCCTCCCTGCAAAGCATCACATAAAGAAGTGCTTCGCGCCGGCAGAAAAGTACGCGAACGATACGAACATGCTACTGCACGTAATTTAGCAGCATCTTCTAAAGGATCACAGCTCAAAACCGATTCAACCCTAACTGAACCTAGGTTTGAAATAAAATTACCGAAATTAGTCGGGAAACAAAACTAAGTTCTAGTAATTAGAAATAGCAATTTTTAAAGTCTGGATGACGTGATTCAATGGATAGAAAATTATGTAGAAAATTCTAATTTCAATAAATAATCAGAGGAACTTTTCCCGTCAATTATTAACCAAGGACTAATCAATGAAATGTTTTTAAGGTTCCCTTGAAAAGATCCGCTAGACACGCAGGTATGAAGTCACAATTACAGCTAAAACAATACGGGGCTGAGATCAAACCTCCTTCCGTGGTACAAAAATTAACCCCTCCAGCATCTCAAAATAAGCAGGTAATTTTTGTCAACCCTTCGCTCACAGATCCCATGTTAGAATTTAACGAAATTACAAACGACGAGGAATTTCATGCGATGTTTGGTAAGGGCTGAGGCTCTGAAGTCAGCAACCCCCCGACATTCGGACCGCCATTTTTAACCTAATTTATACGACGTGTGGTCTCAATTGTCTTTATAAGATGTCATAAAGACTAATGGGTCAAAAAGAATTGTTGATTCCTATTTTGGAAATAGAGCAATCCGAATCTTGATTATTAAATAAAGTAATAAAAACCATAGAATCAAAATACTGGACCAAAACGAAAATACAGAGTTGAATAGAACCACTGTACCCGGTTTCGATTCTAACATCAACCAGGGTGGCACACCGTTGAACCTCGATGCAACGCAAGAAATGTCGCAATTTCCATAACAAATAACACTACCACAAAGCTACATATCACATCCCTCAATTTGATGGAAAGAACAACCACTTGTAATAGTTCTTGCATGACATAGGTAATGGAGCGGTCTACGTACCGTCAGATAATCAAGCTCCTTTTAGCAAGATCGTCCTCAATAAACTAACAGGCGTCTTGAGAGAAAGTGAACGGGATGATAAATTCAATAATGTAGATGAATTTGTCAAACATTTAAAGAAACGTTGTGCACCTGCGAAGAGATTTCAATGGTATTTTCAGGAAATCATGAAATTTACAAAGACATGGCAAGAAACAATTAGTGATTGTTATGGTGAGATGCAGGGGCTGCTAAGCGGGGCAAAACACGTTTCGCAAGAAAAGCACGTGGACGAATACGTTAAAGGCACAGATAGTTAAATGATTAAGCCAGTTAAGGAAGTAGCCTTGACGGTTTTCATTCGCGGACTTCCAGACGGAATGCCGACCTTTGCGGATTCGAGTCGTCCAAAGGACTTAACGGAAACATACGAGTATGCTTTACATGTCGAAGAAGTTAAGAAGTATAACTGCACTTCTGAGTTATCGGTCTCAACCTATAGTGTGGCACGACAACCTTTCTTGGATGTGACAACTAAAACGGATAAGACGGAAGGAGCCATATTACTCGTACATACCATACGGGGATTCTGCGAGAAAAAACGCAAATTTGCCACGGTCAGCATCGCCGGGGCTTTCTGGCAGGAAAAATCAGGAAAATTTAAACCTAAACCTTGCTCGTCAGCAGGACACCGCGACGAGCTCCAAGTCTCAGGATCGTCCAGAAACTGTGAAGGATCTGGAGGACTCCACAACGTGTTCCAAATGCGGGACCAACTAGAAGATTCTCCGGTAGTCATGCTGATTGCCACGGAATTTCGCAATCCGAAGGCATCCTTCCCGCTCAATCTAAATCAGGGGTCAATCTGATAAAACTTCAAGCGGAACAAGAAGAACTCGTGATTCCATCAAACAAACTTACTACAATATATGGAATAACCGAGCACGGATTGAAGACCCTCGGCGCTCGAAATTTTGGTTCTGGGGGCACCTGTGGAATTCTACGTGGTAAGAAATAATTTGCCTATCTCTATATATGGAATTCTGGGCCGACCCTTTCTCTGACAGGAACAAGTCGAAATCGCAATCGCGCTAGATGTATCAAATTTCGAAGTAAGATCGGGGTACCTAAACCGTATCAAGATTCCGGACGGTATATATTTAGGTGAAGCTGCAATCACGAATGAAAATGGAAACTGTCATGCATTGGTAATCGACACTACTGAAGAAGTAATCGAGCTAGACCTTCCTCCTCAAAACATGATCCCCCTTGAATACTATAATATTCAAGGGGAAGAATGTTCCGATTCAGAGCCAACGGAATCGGACGAAGATGTAGCCAAGAAGGAGTGAAGGCTCGCGGAGCGCGTATTTAACAGTTTATACCTCTTCCACTCAAATTATGAAAAAGAATACGTTGGCAAATGGACAAACGAATTTTCGGATATATTTGATTTAAATGGCGAGAAACCAACTGCAACCCACTTGGCCAAAGATGTACGACAAGCATTCGAAAAACAATTTAGGAGCGAAATTATCGGACCATCAAAATCACCCTATCATTCACCACTAATGGTAATCCCTGGGAAACCTGATGCCTCAGGACAAAGGGGAGGTATACAAATGGGATGCATACCCCTTGCTAAATGGTACAGAAATACTAGACCATCTAGGGAAGGTACAGTACTTCTCTGTTTTTGATTTGGCGAGCGGATAGCACCAAGTTAAAACACACCCAGACCATCGAGAGAAAACGGCCTTCTCTACACCTCAAATTCATTTTGAGTACCTCCGAATGCCAATGGGCATCAAAAATGCCCTGGCAACCTTTCAACGTCTGATGGACGAAGTATTAAAAGGAACGCATGGCACGGAGGCCTTCATATATCTTGACGACGCAGTATTGTTCTCAGAAGCGCTTGAGGAACACCTCGCGAAGGTGAAACGCCTTTTCACATGCTTACAGCAAGCAAACCTAAATTTGCAGGCAGATAAATGTGATAACTTGCGAAAAGAAGTGGCATATCTAGGTCCCATAATTGGGCGAATTGTAGTCAAACCTAACCCATCCAAGATAAAAGCGATAAAAAATTTCCCCACTCCATGTAAGATAAGAGCTGGCCGTCAATTCTTAGGACTATCTGGTTATTATTATTATATTCTACTACATATATAATAGATTCCAGATTTTTTCGCTCCTTGAAATTACGAGGCCGGATTTTTTTGAGGGAAGTGTAGCCCGTCAAAATAATATTCGCGGCGCGACTTAACACGCGATGATTGCGAAATGCTGAAATCAGAACAAGGGAAAGACGGGAAATACAAGTAATACGAGTCGTGCTAGCAAAGAAGAGTTAAAGTTTCGAAGCCATAGATGCGGGCAAGTCTGCCGCAAAAGCGCCAACTGTAGGTATTAACGCGAAAATAGCCGACCCCCGGCGAAAAGTGCCGAAAATGTAGTTCCATGTGCGGTGGAATATTTCGCAGACGCGCATGAGCATGAAGCTCTACGCGCAGAAAATTACACGTACGGCCGAAAGTGGTGTATCGACAGTGATGCCACGTCGCATTTGTGCAACGAAATTCGCGAGTTCGTGGAAATAGACGATTCGAAACCCGAAGAATTGAATTTAGCGAGTAGCGACTCTACTGAAATCGCAGAAAAGGGGACAGTATTTTTCAACGGGGAAGTTAACGGGAAAGTGAAAAACAGCAATCTAACGAACGTGTTACACGTCCCTGACCTGCGCGCGAACTTGTTGTCCGTCTCGAAGATGACGGATGAAAGCTGCGAAGTGTTATTCACCGAAAATCAGGCCACTGTTACCGGCAGTGATGGAATTATTAACGCGATAGCCGACCGCTCGGAGACTTATACTACGTACGCAAAATTAAACATAATACTATTTTTATAAAACCCAAAATCCACACTTAGTACATTTTACGAAATAGGTCCGAAGTTACTCCAGGTAAAACAGCCGATACATTTTTGAATACAAAATATTTAGGAAATTCAGATTCAGAAAACTCCAGATTATGTTCCCAACCTATAATAATATTAAGCAGCCCCCGAAATCCACCCCTAGTACTTTAAACGGAACAGGTTCGAAGTTTCTCCATGTAAAACAGCCAATACATTTTAAAATTGAAAATATGCAGAAAATTCACAATCAGAAAACTCCAGGTTATGTTCTCAGTCCTATAATAATATTAAACAAAAAAAATACACACCTAGTAAATTTTACAAAATAGGTCTGAAGTTACTCCATGCAAAACAACAACTAAATTTCTGAATTGAAAATAGTCACAAATTTCGAGGAGCAAAAAAATCGGGAAACTATGAATCGTGTTTCAGAATAATCTAGAACTCCGAATTCGAGTAGCAAAAAATCCGGTACTTTATTTTCGAAGAACAGAAGAATTGGAACAGTATTATTCAATTAGAAGAATAATCTACAACTTCAAGTTCGAGTAGCAAAAAGGTCCGGTACTTTAATTTCGAAGAGAAAAAAATCGGGAACCTATTATCTAAGTTGCAAGATAGTCTAAAACTTCAAATTCGAGTAGGAATCTATTATTCCTGTTGCAGAATAATCTAGAACTGGAAATTCAAGTGACAAAAAAATCTAATACTCTATTTCTGAGGAGCGAAATATAGGGAATCTATTATTTAATTAGCTGAATAATATAGAACTTCAAATTCAAGTAGAAAAAAAAATCCGGCACTTTAATTTCGATAAGCAGAAAAATCGGGAATCCATTAATCGTGTTGCAGAATAATCTAGAACTCCGAATTCGAATAGCAAGAAAATTCGGTACTTTATTTGCACAGAGCACAAAATTTGTGAATCTGTTACTCGTGTAGAAGGTTAATCCATGAATTTGAACTCGAGTAGCAAAAAGATCCGGTACTTTATTTTCGAGTAACAAAAAAATACGGCAATTTAATTTCGAAAAGACAAAAAATAGCGGATCTACTGTTCGTGTATCAGACTAATCTAGAACTCTGAATGCGAGTAGCAAAGAACTCCAGTACTTTATTTCCAGGAGCAAAAAATCTGAAATCTGTTATTCGTTCAGCAGAATAATCTATAACACCGAATTCAAGTAGCAGGAGAATCTGGTTTTTTAACTTCGAGAAGAAAAAAAATCAGTAATTTATTATTCGAGTAGCAAAATAACCTAGAACTTAAAATTCGAGTAGAAAAAAATGTACTATTTTGATTTCGAACAGCAACAAGTCGGGAACCTGTTCAAGTAGCAGAATACTCTAGAACTTTAAATTCACGTAACAAAAGAATCCTGCACTTTAATTTTGAGAAGTAAAAAAAATCCGGTATTTCACTTTCGAATAGCAAACAAATCGTGAAGCTATTATTCGGGTAGAAGAATAAGCTGGAACTTAAAATTAGAGTCGCTAAATAAAATGGAGTGACGCGGACAGTAGCCGCTTCTACTAACGACAAAACTCGATGGTGCGAAGCACAGTTTTTACGCAACAAGAATGAAGTTCTTTCAGCATTCAAAAAGTACAAGATCATGGTCGAGAATTTCACTATAGAGGAAAAATATGTGTACATATGGACAATAAGAATCAATACTGCAATCAGGAATGCGACACCCACTTGTAACAAAACGGCATTAGAAGAAGACTAACTGTTTCTTGCACACTGCAACAAAACGGTATCGCCGAGAGAAGAAATCGAACACTCATCGAAACTGCCCGGTGTATGATGATCGCATATGGAATTGCCTCATCATTCTGGGCAGAAGCTGTCGCCACAGCTAATCATATTGAAAATAGAAGCCCTTCAAACTCTTTGGAAGGAAAGAAAAAATGCAATGCACGAGGAAGAAAAGGTATATTCGTCGGCTATTCAGATCAGTGTGAGGCTTACTGAGTTTGGGTCACATATGAAAAGAAAAGAAAATCTACGAGGGACGTAACATTCTTGAAAGAATTCCAACCAGCAAAGTATGAAGAGTTTGCCAACAAAGAAGTACCGAATCCGTCTGAAGATCTCAAGAACTTTGAAGCTACTCCAGAACCTAAAACAATGGAATTCGAGTTCAATCACATAATGAGGCAAGAAATTAACGAAAATTTCCAACCAGCTCCAATTGAAGAAATCCAATACTTAGATAGTCCTGCAGTAGACGTAAACGAGCAACCAGCCAGAAGAGGACCAGGAAGGCCAAGAATAGTCCGTTCTGGAAATAGGAGAAGACCTCGTAAAATGTACTAACCAACTATGCGAAGAGTGGAAGAACAATTGGACAATGCTGATGAACAGGAAAATCAATTGGTTCACCTTGAAGAAGAGCAACAATATCCAGGAGAACTCAGACATTTCGAAGAGAATTCCGATTTGGAGGAAAATCTTGAAGAAAACCTTGATCTGGCAATTGCAGAAAATCCTAATCAATGTTGCGTATTCAGAATGATTCCTGAAAAAGTCCATTTTTCTGATCTGCCTTACAAGAAGGTAATGTTCAGTTCCGAAGCTTCACGATGAAAGGATGGAATTAAGAAGGAATTCAGATCATTGCCAAAGAACACGACCTGGGAAATAGTTGACAAACCAAAAGACGGACGCCTGATAGGATGTAGAATGATCCTGCGTAACAAACAAGACTCAAGCGGAACATTTCAGAAGAAAAAAGCAAGATTAGTGGCTCAAGGTTACAACCAACGTGCTAGTGTGAACTACAAAGAAGTATTTTCTCCTGTTGCACGTATGAGCTCAGTGCAGTTACTAATGGCACTTACTGTTCAATATGATATGGAGGTTCATCAATTAGATTTGTCCACTGCTTATTTAAATAGCGATTTAGAAGAACAAATTTTCATGCAGCTTCCTAAATTATTCGAACTAAATTTCAGAACATAGGATGTCCGCTAAACGCTTTCTTCGATATCTGAAGGAAACAATGTATTGCGGAATCGTTTTTAGCAAAAGTAACGAAAATTTGAAAGGCCTAGTGGATGCTGACTGGGGTGGCTGTCCACAAGATCGGCGTCCATTCACAGGATACTTTTTCAAAATGAGCGGGTCAGCAATCAGTTGGGAAGCCTGGAAACAACGTAAAGTAACATTATCTAGCACAGAAGCCGAATATACATATGGCATTGACAGTAGCTACCAAAAAAGCAATCCATCTGAAAAACTTATTGGCTGAAATAGGCGTCGGCGGAAAAGATCCTGTTCTTATACTTCGGGATAATCGGGGTGCTTCAAAACTAGCGAGAAAGCCTGTATACCATGTTCGCGAAGCTTTAAAAATGAAGGAATAATAATTGATTATTTAAGCATGGACAACATGACAGCCGATATTATTACTGAGGGTCAGTCTAAATGATTCATTTTACTTGGGGTCAAGCCTATTTCAATACGTACATAGATCGAGGGGAAGTGTTGGAACGGTAAACTACTTTATATAATTTGCATTTGAATAAGCGATTTGCGAACGCAAGTATTTTTTTATTTGAATTTAGAGAAGAACGGGTGTTAAAGTGAAACATTTGTTCCATTCTATTCTGTTCTGCCAAAACCAAACTATTGTGTTTATGATGTGAAATTGTAAGGCCTGAATAAATAATGTTTCTATGACAAATTAATATATTTAATTCTAAACCTCAACGCTCTGCTAATATGAGTATCAACAATCGTGTTGCAGAATAATCTAGAACTCCGAATTCGAGTATTAAACAAATCTGCTACCTTATTTCCAAAGAGAACAAAAGTCTTAAATCTGTTACTTGTGTAGCAAATTAATCTATTAGTTTGAATTCAAATAGCTAAAAATCCGGTACTTCAATTTCAATTAGCAAAAAGGTCCCGTAGTATAATTTCGAGGAACGAAAAAATAGCGAATCTACTATTCGTGTAGCAGAATAATCTAGAACACCGAATTCACTTCGCAAAAAAATCCGGTACTTTATTTTCCAGGAGCAAACAAATCTGGATTTTATTATTTGAGTAGCAGAATAATCTACAACTTAAAATTCGAGCAGCAAAAAAATATAATGCTCTAATTCTGAGGCGCAAAAAATCGGGAAACTATTATTCGAGTAGCTGAATAAACTATACTCTGTTCCCCGAGAGAAGGTCCTAAAGAACGACCAATTTTGGTTTTCTTCACCCAGCTCATTGTTAAATTTTTTCAAAAAGGCGGAATTCCTTGACATGTTTCAGTCAATCCGAAATGAAGTCCTTCAACTTCGTGAAAAACTCGTTTCTTGATTGATTTACGAAATCGATCGACAGTCTGGTTTTTAAATTATATTTGTTTCGGCGACCTTACCGCAGTAGGGGTCTTTTGCCCGCATATAGGTCAAAGAAAGAAAATTTAAAAACTGTCAATTTTGCAATTAGCGATTTGAAAATAATATAATCAGCATCTACGAACTTTTTCGATTCCAATGATATATTACTTGGGTCGAAAAGTTGAAGATTTGAAGAAGTTTAATTGAAGAAACTTTAGCTAAATATGTAATATAATACTGAATAGTTTTCCAATTTTCAACCTTTACGGACAAATTCCATGTCGTTGGAATCGGAATAATGTGCACATTCCAAAAATATTACTTTCAATTCGGTGGTTGAAGAAATATTAATTTTTTAACTTTTAATTTTTCTAACTCGAGACCTGCGCGCGGTGAGATCCTTTTCTTTTATGGCTAACATCTGGTAAAAATCCTTGGAAAAATTTGCGAATATAACACAATGAGAGTAATAAATATTCAGCTGGTACCAATGGACCAATGAGAAGAGCAATGAAGAAATAACGTGTAAAAAAGGGTAAGGGCACTCCTCTATCAAGAAACTACAACCCTTCCCTTCCCTTCCCTTCCCTTTCAGTTAGAACCTCTTTCAACCAGATCCCAGAACCACTTAAACTGCCCTTGGCATTTAGTTGCTCTCTTTTTTTCTCTCACGTGTTTAACTAGAGCAACATGTAGGCCGGGAAAATTAGCTCGAAAAAGGTCGATTTCGAGAAAAAAATAGGAAAGTTTTTTTTCTTCATAATTGTTATTTCAGGATCACAAGTTAATTTATAATCGCGTTTAAAATAAAGAGTAATCTAATGGAAAATAGATTTGGGGTAAATGAATGTTTGTAAACACACGGAATTAACAGAAAAACAGGATTTATTCACAAAAAAAGAAACTTGTTATTACACAGTTAAAAGGAATATTAAAGTTGAAAACAAAACAGGTAATTGATTTAAAATATACGGTAAAGTCAATGGTATAATTCAAAAAACAGTTACTCGAACAATTCAAAAGGGACGCTCTGTCGATTTTCAAAGTGACTAACGTGGGCGGTCGATGCTCTTGTCAATCACGAACTGACTTTCAGGACGCTTCCCTTGACGGTCCACCCCCCTCGTTTTCACTTGTACCAGGCCCGTCAGAAAATCTCTTCAGATCTTCCGGAGGGCCCCTTCAGTGACGGATTGTCAAGAGTATTTGCCCTGCTTACAAATTGCGTTCACGACAATAATCATGCCCGTGAAGGCAATAAAAATGAATACCAAAAAGTTCATAATCGGCTCGCTTACGCATACAATCCTAGCTTCGAAAAACATTCCTTAAATTGACAGAAGCGCTGTAACAATTGTAACAAATAAGGAGTGGGGGATATTTTCGCGTATTCTGCGAAGTATACTCGTGCGCTTGGTTTTCGACTCATAACTTACATGAGGGTAGTTTTTCGACTAAAATGCATAAACGAACATTTGCAGATCCAAAACTTTCGCTTTAGAAACGATGAATGTATTTTGCAATACATAAATTTTGAAAGTATTAGTTACTTTTTTAAGTGCGGCACTGGGAATTTATTTCCACTGGACACATGAGTTACAGTTTTTGGTGCATTTTTTTATAATGGTCTCCCATGTAGGCCTCCCCTACTTGTTTTTTGTTGAAAATATTACTCGGAATAGACTTTACTTTATCTTGATGCTTAATTAATTATAATGCTAGTGTCACTTAGAGTTAGATAGTGCATCATGAAAATATTTGAAAAATGTTTACTTTGAGGATGAATATTCCGCACCTAATAATGTACTTACTGTTCAATTATATTCTCTTCCTCATCAATGATCTCTTCTTCTGCATTGAGAGAACCTCGACATCATGAACAAGCTTCTGGACATACACATCGCTTTCCGTACCTTATTTTGCATCAGAAAATAGTCAAATTCATAAGGCTTGCTGGAGCTGGTTCTGTAGTTGTGTAAACGGGTGATAAGCTGTTACAATTTCTTTTTCTTCCCTTTCCCGGTTAAGTTTTTTATGATCCAATCCGCGTTGTCAAAATCATACTGAAAAAGTAAATTTGTGTCTAAATCGGGTTTTCAAGTTTTAACAGCAAATGCTTCGAAAATCACGACATTCTTGTAGGTTGAATAGAAACCCAAAGCTTGAACTGCATTTACAATAGTTTTTCAGGCAACTTTAATCAATAAAAATACCGCGCGAGAAAGTAATACGCAAGAAAGAAATGAGCGAGGTCTTCTTGCTGCAGTTATATACCCACGGTTCGCCTGGATGGAAACCAACCCAAAGGTACTTGCATTGTTAATTCTTTTATTGTTTTTTCTTTGGGGATATGTTAAGACTATCATAAAACAATGAAGTGGAAAAAATATCGTGAACATTAAGAGTAAGGAATACGTTTGAATTTATGTAACTCCTTTCGAACGCAGCAATTTTTGCTTTGAAATCAGCATCTAAAATTTGACCAAAATAAACATCTAAAACTGCCTTAAAATAATCCAAGGCTTCAAAATATCTTAAACAGCCCAAACTGCATTTCGACCGTAAGGGATAGATTTTGTTTGGGAGCATTTTACAGGAATTCTCTTTGAATCTCGGACTCCCGTGAGTTATTTCGCGTTGCACGTTGCACGATTCTGTAAATTTTAAAACCTCTTCTCTAAATTCATATAAGAAATGTGTGAATATAGTATTCACTGTGTCCAGTAGTTAATGTAGTTTGGGTGGATGGATGATTTCTAGCAGTGTTTTGTCTTCATTATTACTGAGAAGTGGAGGGTGAATGCGCATGAATCTCGTCTTCTGATTCCCTTAGACAAATTGAAACGCATGTAGATGAATTGACACAGCGCAAATTGAATGCGTGTGAATTCATATGAATGCTTAGTTACGGTCAATTTGAAAAAAATAATAATTAGTGCATGCGTCGAGACCTGAACGAGTGATCCCTCGTGTATCAGTCCACATCAGGGATGGGTCGTATTATTACGATTTATTAGTACGATTTTCTTTTCAATATTTTCCATAACTAAGTTAGCTACAGCTACTGATATGGGTGACCACATAAAATATAGTTGGGATTTTAAAAATAAAATAGACAACATTTTTATTTCAAATTATTGTACCGTCGTCTCTCTCGATATTGTTTCTATGTACACTAAGATATCTTGGAATTTAATTAGAAATACCGTTATGAAGAGATGGAAAGATCTTGAACCGCACACTTTTCTTACAAAAGAGGATTTTGATACAGCTTTAAAAATATGTCGAGAATCATCTTATTGCCAATTCAATGATAAATACTACTCAGCGGAAACGTTCTGTAAATGTTACATAACAATAAGGGAACATTTATGCATAATATTGTTACAATCGTGTGCCATAACCATTACAGAACATACAGGTCACACTGTTCTGTAACACAGTTAATGTAAGGATACGTAACAGTTCTGGAGTTCTGTAATGTAACCAATATAGAAAAGAGTGATAGAACTGTTATGTCACTAGATTGTCACACGTGTTCCTAAAAAGGAACATAAAGGTGACACTGTTCTGTAAGGCTGTTACTGTAAGGATATGTAACAGTTCTGGAATTCTGTAATGTAACTAATGTAGACCAGAGTGATAGAACTGTTATGTCACTAGAATGTCACACGTGTTCCATGAAAGAAACATAAAGGTCAGGCAAATTATTATATGATTATTGTCAGGCATTTGAAAGCATACAATCAAAACAACTTTTGCCCTTAATTTGAAATGGTTAGCCGCCATATTGGATGAGATAGTAAGGGGGGGGGAGGTACGTTCATTTTATTTTTTATTTTTTGCTCTGTTTCAATCGTTAGAAAAAATTTGAAAAAATGCACAGGTCTTCTTTCAATCATTCTCAATCTCCATGATTATCCCAAAATATTTTGGCGGGAAATTCAAACTCGAACAAATTTTCAAAATTATTTATGAATTTGTTTGTGTGATGAAACTCAAGTACTATTTTAGTTTTTTTTATCACAGAATTGTAACCCACAATATTAACCCACAGATTACCTCCTCTCAGTTCCAGTTTTTTCCATTAGAAAAGTAAATCACAACACGTGTTGAAGTTAAGAAACAAAATCTGAGAAATTCTCGGCTATCACCGCTTGTGCGGCCGACAGCAGTAATCGCCAACTGAAAATTGAAGTTTGAGATTTGGACATTTTGAGACGTAGCTCAGGAGCCCGTCAAAAAAATCTTCATTAGGGCTCATTCGACGCGTAATTTAATAAGCTTTTTAACGGGTTTGAAACAAAATTTCTTGCTCATTTTGGTAACGAGTAATCACGTTTCAAAGTCAGCAGAGATTTTTAATAGTACTTTCTCTAATCGTACTGACATTTTCCGAAGGTAGTGTACTGTTTAACTCATGGTCGATATTTGTCGAGAATCATCAGACCGGCAGAAATTTTGATGAGTTCATTCTCAAAAACAAATTGTGTGACTGTTATAAATGAGGACAGTAACGAGAATTAAGTTTTCAAGCAATATGAAATTAAAGCAGATATATAAATAAGACTTTCACAAAATTTCAAAAATAATAATACCACGAATAATCATTTTATATTTTCTGTTACAATGTATATATGAAGCGTTGGGTGAAAAAACAACCTAACTTGGAAAATCGTGTTTAAAGATAAATCGATTCAAAGATTTCAAGCTGCTATTAAACTAAGGAAATGTCACTTTAAAAATAAACTCTTTCATACATACAAAGAAGTACAATCTAAAAGTGAAATCCTGTCGCAGAAAAAAAAATTATTTAAATAATTGAAAATAATCAAAACGAGTTAGGTTGTTTTTCCATCCAATGGATATTATAGGTATTTTTTAAATTTAATTTCACGTTTTAAACATTATTCAATGATTTCTACTGATATAATTGTTATTAACATGACACTGCATTATTACACACTGAAAAACATTATTTAAAAGTTTTAAATTCAAACAATTTCCATGTTTACTCCTCAAATTCAGATTCTTCATCTGGCATAACATCATTAGATTGTACATTTCTTTCTCCCATCATTGTGACGACCAATAACCAGTCTTAATATTCTTGTTGTGAAAATTTAGATTTTAATTAATTATTGAGCAGTAACAATAAAAATAATAGCGCACTGATTCGCCGGCTGGTCACTACACGCTGCAGTCTTTTACGTTTCGCGCTTTATTCGTTATTATAGTTGATACTTTTTTCTCAAATATTGTAATGATATTTTTTTCGAGACTCTAACTTGGCGAAATGTTTAAAGTTTTGTTTGGGTTTCCCGTATAAGACAGTACCGCCAAACATACAATTATTAACACGCAACATACACTATCTTTCATATTTATTAGGCGCTAATATATTTTTATGTTAAACTGAAACATTCAAGACATTGAAATTGCACAGGGAAACATGCCAGAACTTTGTCAGCCACTTTATGAAGCTTACAGTCAATGTCGTTCGATGTCATCTCGTGTCGTATGCGAATCTGCGGAAAAAATTATTTATTACTCATATTTTGTTGAAAATATTAATAATAATGCAGTACATTTTCTCAATAGCGTCAAATGGTTGACGTCAGTTGTAAATCTTTATTATCCACAGAATCTAACCTTCCACATCTAGATGGTTGTCCTATAGTTAAACATTAAATATGTTAACCTGAAGCATCTAGATTTTGAGGGTAAACATCCATTTTCCTCCGTGTTCTCTATGATGTTCTACGACTGCTAGAGTAAGTAACATATGAAATTTTCTGATTCAACAAAAGTTATTAAATTTTTATCTCAGACATTGGATATATCATGCATTCATGTTTTTAAGCTCATGGGGAGTCAGGCGAATTTTTAGCAGCAAAAACTTCAGACGGGAAACTTGTGCAGAAACATATAGATATGTTTTTTACAGAAAAGATAATTTGAAACCAATCATCATTAAGAAAGTAATAAAGGTTTTATTTCAACCAGTCCGTTTTTTGTACGTATGAACCAACTCGATGCGTTCACGCTTCAGACGAAGTATTATTCATCAGTCGGAATTTTTCGGTGCAACTGAAATTCATCTTTAAAAAATTATTGCATATTTTTATACTTTAAATTCAGCCAAAATAAAACTTGCATGACATCTAACTAATGGTTTATTTTGAATAATTCTGTCTGTAGAGAATATATTTATACCTTTCTCAAAAACTTTCCGGCTGAAAGTTTTTTTTTTGCTCAAAAGCTCGACTGACATTGAGCTTCAAATAGGAATGCATGATTTATTCAATGTATCAGGTAAAAGTGTGTAACTATTGTTGGAGCAAATATTTTTATTAGTTATTTACTCTAACAGTCGTAGAACATCATTATTTATATTTTTCGTAAATTTCATCAAAATATTCCAAGAATTAGCTCAATTACAGCGAAATGAAGAAAAACAAATAGAATTTATTTAAAAAAAGACGGGCTTATCAGGATTACTTTGAAAACGACAAAAGCTGCAACAATCTTGTGTAGAGAAGAAAGATGCACAATTATATTTCCGGTGCTCGAAAAGTTTAGTAACTTTAACATCAGATGTGTGCAGACGCTTATTTGAATTTTGCATTCTCATTTAGACACTCTTGGGACATTGGATTTTTCGAAATAAAAAAAATTCAACTTCACATCCAACCAGCTTGATTTCTTTAGATTATTACAATTTAAAAAATTTTTTTTTTCTGATAACAACGGGAATTAAATGTCAATTTAAATCTTCGAAATTCGACTTATAGTCTATAGAAATCAAGCCGGTTTTATATAAGGTTCGATTTTGTTCTATTTCGAAAAATCCAATATTTCAAGCGTGTTTTCGAAAATTCGAATAAACGACAGCACACCTCTATTAGACATATAAGTGCTCCAAAATTCTAGGTTCCCTAAAATCAAGATAAAAGGGTCTACTATGAGCAGAATAATATTTAAGCACAATTCAGTACTTTCAAGTGAAGGAATTTTGTATCCCTAAAATAATGAGAAACTATATTTTTCACAGGAATGAACCGCTTACCAAGAGTGGCAAGATTTCTTGAAGGCTCCGTACTGCGGCATCCTAATGAACAGAACAGTATTGGAATATACCTAATAAAGCTTCAGCCTGGGACTTACGATGAAATTGGGCGGTTTTATATTCCAGAAACAATTGGCAATGGTAATTTGAAAGTCAAAATAGAATTCAAACCAAATATTAGGGAAACCAAAACGTCCTCTGGAACCACTTCTGTATTGTTTTATAAAATAGTTTTTACTCGAAGTAAGAAGCCATTCTTAATAATGTAAAAGTTTTTTTGGGGGGTTGCGGGGAAGTATACATTCCACTTCAAAAACTTCGTAAGAAAAAATTTGTTGTTGTTAAAGATTCATATTTCCAGTTAAAAAATCATCTCTTTGTTTGAAATTTCAACTATTTTCTTGAAAACTGATCTTTTTTATTTGAAAATACAACTGCGTGGGTAAAAGTTGAACTTCTTTGCTGTTAATTTTTTGTTTCATTCAATAAAGGTTTATGCTGTAAATTTAATTTTTTCATAGAAAATTCTTTTTTTGGCTTGAAGGTTCAACAACTTAGGTGAACCTTTTTTATAAGTAAAAAATGCTCACTTGGTGGAAAGTCACTTTTTTGTTCTAAAATTAATTTTTTTGAAAGAAATTTCATCTTTTTTTGTTGAAGCATCAACTATTAAACTTTCTTTTTGTTGAGACATCGAATATTTTGTTTAAAATTCAAGTATTTCGTTAGAAATTTACAATTAAATATTTAAAAGTTTTTAAATATGCAGTTGAATATTCTTCAGTTTCACAGATGTGTAAATCAATAATTTGAAATTTGGATGATGTTGAAGATCGAAAGTCAATAGTTATCAATTCTAAATCTTCCAAATTTGATAGATTTCAAATGCAAGCCATCAGAATCGCAGGTTTTTAAATTGTGAAACTTGTATAATTTTTATTGCAAAACTTTAAAATTAAAAGCTCTCATTATAAAGATTTAGTTACATTTTCAAGATTTAACAATAGAAAATTCTTCAATAATAAAATTTTTGAAGATTTGAAGTTCAAAATTACTCAATTTTTAAGATATAAAAGTAAACTTCATTCAATTATCTTATTGTATATGAAGAAGGAATGGTAATTCAGGTGTTTTGGGTAGTCAGTAACTAAACTGAATTTATTAGGACGTGGATGAAAATATTTGAAAAAAAATTACCTAACATAGGCGGGCGGGGGTTCCAAACCATTTTTTGAACTTGATACAATGGCGAAAAACTACAGGAACAGTCAGAAAAACGGGTCACATGGGGAAGGGTAAAAAATCACCGGAAATTGTGCCAGGTGATCTATTGAAGTACCCGAAAGTGCTCCGAGCTACGTGTTAATATTGACCACTTACAGAAAATTGTTGGAATACAATAAAAAAGCCTAATTTTTTTGGAAAATTATTAGTAGACTCATATCATAGTAAATGCAATTTATTATTTTTAAGTTTATGTATTTTTCAATATTCAACCTGATTAATGAATATATTCTTCTTGCACAATTAGCTCAACCAGTACGAGTAGAACCTTTAATTGCTGATGTTGTTTACCAGGAGGAAACACCTACTCACATAAGTTTAGGAGGTAACAAATGGCGCCCGTTTTGGATGGGTCGTCGCGATGCTAAGTAGATGCACGTTCTTGTCCAGCGAGTAATTCAAAAACGGAAATACTGTTCAAAACAAATATATTGCAAAATCGTCTCTTAAAATTGTGTTAAATAATTTTTTTCTGCGCTATTTGTAAACGGAATCTAGCGCTTACCGTAGTACCCAGTGCATTAAATGAAAAATAAATGTATGTCATTTTATTGATAAATTTAATAGTATTAGTGTCAAATTACCTAATAATATTAGCAGTGCCTAATAATATGGAAATTAATATTGATATATTGTATATATCATATATATTGCACTGACCCCTTGCCCCGCAATCTTACTAACATTGTGTAAACAGAAGGATGAAAGATGTATACAAAATTCAAATTCTGTTAATCAAATAAGCATGGAATTGCAGAAAATAAAATCTGTTTTCAACAATAAGTATTTAGTTTTTCAAATGCATAATTTTATAATTTATTAAAGGTCCAAAATTTTGGAAAGTCCTATACTTTTCGTGCAGTCTGAGTTGAAAAGTGTGTAGTCCAAAATCATAAAGTGTGTGATGAAAAATTGTCTGTATTTTTAATCAACATTTAGAATTTTCCAACCTTATATTTTAAAAGTAACAAAAATGAACCTCAACGATTATATAAATTATGAGATATCGCTTGGTCATAAATTCTACTATTTGGTTGATATTTGAATTATTTTTGTTGAAAATGCAACTATATGATTAGAGAGTCATCTTTTTTATGAAAAATTCAACTACTTGATTGAAATTTGAACATTTTGTTAAAAATTCATCTTTTTGGTTAAAGATTTATTTCTAACTATTTCATTTCTTCTATGGCTGCCGCGGCTCAGTGGGGCAAATAAAAATGTCTCTGGACAAAATACTTTTCAAACCATAATTATTTTTATCTGATTAAAAGTTTTTTTTATGAAAATTATTAGAACTCTGCATACATCGTTGACATTTGATTTCTTTAGGTAAGGTTTTTAATACTTTTTTGCTATATAAACAAAATTACAACAACATTTTTTGACTGTTGGAGAATACTGTTTGCCATAAAATAGTCAGATTCATTCAACTCAATCACGAATCAATGACGCAATTATTTCGAAATGTTTTTCAGTAGAACTTTAGAAGTTTAAACATTTATTAAATTCGTTTTAAAGGAATGGGTGGAAGAAAATAATTTCGTGGAGATTAACAATGTTTGGTCACTTAATTTTAACTCAATTTTTACAATGTATACACAATGTATAGGTTTTTATGTTAGAATAATAATAATAATTAATTGATTTGTTATATGCATAGTAAAAAAATTTGATAAACGGTTGTCCAATCTAACTATTCGAGAAAAAATAAACACCATTCTTCTAAGCAATCAACCATAAATTGCCCTGCAATTATGGTTGAATAATTGTTTGAACAAGCTCTAAGAATTTAGCTCTTTGACTATGTTTCAAGATATAGAGTTAATTTTTTTCACCATAATTAACTGTAAATCACAACATTTCAGCTGTTGTGAGAACTCTTGGACAATTACTAACAATTATTATTGTAATTAAAAGTTTTATAAATGACGTTTTCTCGTCGTATCTTATCTTTTAAACTAAAAAATTCAAATTTTTTTGTTGGAATCAACTGCCAATCACAAAGCCCTTTCGTCTACACATTGTGAAAATTTAGTTGAAATTAAGTGACCAAACATTGCCAGCCCCACGAAATCATTTGCATCCACTTATTTGCTTATAAAAAATTTCATAAATTTTTCAACTCTTACACTATATCTGAAAAATATTTTAAAATATTTGTGTCATTTATATTAGATATTTTTCAATGAATCTGTATATTTCATAACAAACTGTTCATTTTTTTATACTTATTTTGTTTAACTGGATATGTAACTTCAAAAATTTTTGTTTTAAAAATGACACTTCGATTTAAAAATTGATCTTTTCTAGTTGAAAATTCAACTATTTGGTTGGAAAATCACGTATTTTGTTGAAGATTCATAATCTTACTTGAGAATTTATCTCTTCTTGTTAAAAATCCATCTACTTCGTTAAAAATTGAAATAATTTGTTGAAAATTTGTTGTTTCGGTTGTTCGTAGATCTTTTCTAGTTGAAAATTTAACTACTTGGTTGAAAATTCATATATTTTGTTAAAAATATGTCTTTCTTCGTAGAAGATTCATTCCGTTTGGTTAGATATACAACTCTTTGATTGAAAATTGATGTTATTGGGAGAATTGAACTGCTTTCTATTTGAGTTACAATCACTTTTGGTTGAAAGTTGAACTACTTTGGGAAAAATTCTTTTTTCTTTTGGTTAAAAATTCATAATTTAATTTGACTGAAGTGTGACTAGTACAGCGAGCTGCACGACGAACGTGACTATTGCATACGTTGCCTCTAGTTTGTACTTTTAGAATCATATCTTCATAGTTCGGCATAGTTAGTACAGGTCTGGTGAAAATATTCTTAAATGGAAACTTTGAATCAGTTGAACAAAAATTTGGATTGATGAATTTTTTGATGAGCTTCTCAATTCTATCGGTGATACTGAATTCAGATTTGTTCTTGCCGAACTTAATTTTCATACAACAAGCGGCGCACACTTTCAGTCGATTCGCTTCATGATCACACATAATTCTCGATTCTCATTAGACTCAAAGGTTTGAGTTTACGCTAGCCTAGAACCTAGAACCGAAAATATGTTTATTTTGTCAAGTATTTAAATAAATGAACTGGATAAATTCATTATAAACCGCTTCGCATCGGCCTATACTTGATAAAAATTAAGTGATAATATGCAATATTTTGATACTTTTTACCTTCTCTTGAAAATTCAGATATTTTCCTTGATTGATTCAAGCCCACGGTGTGTTGTTGCTAATTGGACATTTCATTTCAGGTTTATCGTCCTTCCAGGATTGGTACCGACGTGCATACTCGGGGCCAATTTTCTGATTAGGACCCACTAGGAATAATTATTAACCAAAACCTGAGACTGTTCCGACTAATCCAGATGTAAAGAATCGAAAATCAAAATAGTAAAGCTCAAATTCAGAATATAATGCTCACGTAAAGAATAATGTAACAAGGGAAAGTGCCAGAGTTTTCCGTGAATAATTACATGGTTTATATTCCGTGGATTTATGATCTGGAAAATAAAAATATAGTTTTGAAATTTGGGGAAATGGTTCCAAATATATAAGGGTACGTCTTTCTGGCCCATCTGAGCTTTTGTTTTGTTAGAATAATGTAATTGATCGCGTGACTTTCCTAATTCTTTTACTTGAGAACTTCACATAAGTCTTTAAATAAACGATAAAAAGTGCTTAACTTAAGTACGTTTCAATTCAAAATTATTTGATAAGAAACAATTTATATTTTGAAGTTATCAAATACAAGATTGAGTGACTATTAAGAGTTTCAATTCAAGTAAAAATGTTTAAATTTTGTTGAAGCAATCATGCGGATTAGCTATTCACTATAAAAGTCGTAAAACATCAATGAAAATACTTTTTGTAAATTTCGTTAAAAGATTCCAAGAATTACCTGAATTTCAGTGCGATAAAGTAAAAAATGCAAGAAAAATTTGTTCAAAACAACCAATATAGACACCATTTCTGGAGGATGATGAACTGTTACGTAAGAAGCAATATAAGGGTGGATTATTGGAATTTTGTATTGCAGTATACCATATAGTAAAAGATGAACACGGCCAGGAATCTGGAGCGTTTTATAATCCAGCTTCAATTCATTATGGTAAGTTGAACGCTAAACTACAATTTAAAACATATATTACAAAATCCAAAAAATCTTCTGGACCTGACCATGAAATGTTTTATAAAATAGCTTACCATACTCGAAGTAAGGGACCATCCATAAATTAGGTAACAGTTTTTTTTCAGGGGGGGAGTCTTATGGATTGTTACATGAGGGGGAGGTAATTGATGATGTAACATAATATTTTTATGCTATCAATTCTATAGAAAATCCATGTATACAAAATTATACTATAACTCTAAAGTTGAGTATCATTACATGAAAAGGTTGTAATAACGTTATAAAAACTTCAGTATCGATATAATTAGATTATTTTGTGGTTTTTTCATCGGTTTGTAGGAAAATATCCATGAAAAACAAGTCTTTTTTCAATTTTCTAATTACTACTACCTCCAAAATTATGAAACCTTTTTTATGTGGCTTTTGGTTTTCATTATTGATAAAATAAACACTTTGATTTAGTCATCTACTTTTCTAGATTTGATGAAGGATTAAACGTTAAGTAAGAATATCTAAAACCTTCAGTCCAAAATTGTAATCTTTTCAATTGTGGTTAAAAATATCAAGATGAGAGATTTGATAAAAGATTTGAGAAAATGGTATAATTTCGTCTTATTAAATTTTAATTAGCATTCTTTATGATCGCAATCGTTTCTCAGAATGTTTAGGATATATGAGCAAATAATTTGATAATTGGAGATGTTCAGTATAAATTAGGAAACCTAACATAAATTTCTTTGATTGAAAGTCTTTGTCTGTTTCCACTGAAAATAAAATATAAATTTCTCATTCACTCAGTCTAATTTCGTACGATTGTTTTTAAATATTTTTTCCGTACACGAACAACTTCATTCATTTCTAAAAGAAAGGATTAGCCGTTAGTTTCAACAAGAAAAAGTGCTACTTATAAATTGAGAAAGATTATGGGAGAATTTTTTTATTTTCAGTTGAAAAAAAGTAATGAAAATGTATAATTTTTTATCAATAATATTTATAATAATTATACAAATTAGAATAATATAATGATTGGATGAAAACTCTATCTCCAACAGGAATCAAACTTTTTTCAAATTTTTTTCGATTTTATAAAATTATTCTTAACGTCTCTAAACAGGAATAGAACTTATTTGCTTCTATCAGTTTTTTGTAGGATAAACAGTTTGCAACTTACAGCGTTACAAACAAATGATTAATAAACAAAATTGACATATTTGTACAGCTGTACCACAGAATCTGTCGCCCAGATAAATATGAAATATCTACATTATCTATATCGAGGTTACATCGCTTAAAGCAAATAGAAATCTTCCGAACGAATGAGAACTTTTCTCTCTGAATTATTTTTAAAAATTGCGATTTTCAAGAGAATATCATCTAAGCAGATAACTAAAAAAAAGTCAGATTAACGATAAAATCAAATTAAGAAAGAAAAAATCACGTAGAGTTAAATTGCTAAATTGCCGATAACGTCGCGCAGAATTTTGGCTGCAATTAAATAAAAATCTGTGGACATTTTTTAGAATCCTCAAATTACAATGGATCAATGGACATGAAAATTTGAATCATACATATTCAGGGTCCTTAAGAGTTACTTTTCCACAGAGATCTGCTTTTGATTTTTAACATTTTTTCCAGTTTTCTGTTTCCTTCTTTTTCATAGAAAATTGCAATAATCTGTCAAGGTTTGTAAAATTTATTTGCCTTGAATATGCATTGGCTTGAATAAGTATATTGAGCTCCTCAAGAAGGTTATTTTAATTGTATAGCTTTTTTCCTCAAGTAATAGATACATTGAGGTATCTGTAAATCAAAATTGGGAAGATTTAAATAATCACAAGTAGATTTCACAGGATCGATTAGTGGAAAGCAATTAATTGCTGGATACAAATTAATAAATTTACTTTGGACTGTTCATAAAAATTGAGAAAAGGTTATAGAAATGAAGTGTGTGAAAAACAGAAAAGCTTAATTAAATATCACGATGGTGAAACATTCTTATCTCTATTGAAATGATAAAGAGGCCACACTGTGAAATTATAAACGTAATGTAGCCGTCCCCAATAAATCAAACATCGCGTTCTTATGTATCAATAAAGTTAAGAAAAATAATGATTTTTACACGTTTTGAATAACAATGTATCGATGGAATAAAAACTAATCATGAATAAATAAATAAATGTATATATATATTTACTACTACTTTTCCTTCGAGTTCTGTTTTTGAATTTTCAAATTAATTTGGTTATATATTTTACTTATTTTCCGTAGGAAATTCCCAGAGGCCTTTTTTTTGCTACGTGTAGAGTGAAAATACAAGCATATCCCATTTTTGTAACCTTGTTTTTCATTATTCAAAAATTTGAAGTACAACTATATCACATTCTATATATATCTAAGCATATATTTCATTTCCTGGCAACCCCCTTTCATTCCAAAGGATTGAAAATTTGACTGTTTCGTTGAAAATTAACGTTCTTCCTGGACACCAAAATCAATCTTCTGGTTTAAAAATCCAATTATTTAATATAAAGACACTTTATCATTACATCTTCCATATTTGGCATGAAGTTTATGTATCACATGTTTCATTGAGAATTGATTTTTGTTTTGGTTAACAAATCACCCGCGTTAGAAAAGTTGCCTTGCTCAAGCCAGACCATGTTGACTATATGTTTTTTGGGTCGCTGAATCCGAATCCGAGGTCCAAAATCACCAGACACGTCAGGGTTCTGACATAACCTCATAAAACCTCATAATTTTTTTTTCAAGTCCGGGAGTCAGACAATGTTTAATATATGTTTTTTGGGTCGCTGAATCAGAATCCGAGGTCCAAAAAACTCCAGCACGTCAGGGTTCTGACATAACCTCATAAAACCTTACACATTTTTTTTTCAAACTCATTTTTTTTTTTTAGCTTATGTCAGAACACTGACGTGCTGAAGCTTTTTTTACTTTGAATTTGGATTCAGCGATCCTTAAAACATATAATAAACATGGTCTGACCCCCGGACTCGAAAAAAATGTGTATGAGGTTTTTTGACATTACGTCAAAACCCTGACGTGTGGGGGTTTTTCGGACCTCGGATTCAGATTCAGCTACCCCAACAACATATAATAAACATGGTCTGACCCTGGACCCGAAAAAAGATTTTTTTTTGTGGCTGTGTAATTGGTTCCGAACCATCACTCCCAAGGTAAGTTTCAGAAATCTACTAAAATTTGTTTTAAATCGATATTTCCTAGTAGAATAATAATATTTTGCAGCTCAAAGTTCGATTGTTATATAATAAACGTTTTTTACACTTTACACTAAAGAAGGATATTTTAATTGTATAGCTTCTTTCTTTATGCGAAAGATACATAAGGTCTCTCTAAATAAGAATTGGTAAAATTAAATAATTGCTAGTGAACTTTTACAGATTTAATTAGGGAAAAGTGAGCAATCAAATATTAGTAGAAAATTAATCATTCGATTACTTGAGATATCTGCTAATTCAATAGAGGCAAGCAACTAATGGCTTGATATGATTACATAAATTTACTTAAGACTATATATAATAATTAAAAAAGGGTTATTAAAATGTAAAACGAGAAAAATAAAGAAGTTTGATAAAACGAGGCGATGGAATTACATGCTTATCTCTATTGAAATAATGAGGTCATATTGTGCAATTGTAAACGTGAGGTAACCTGTCTTCAATTTAAAAATTTTTATTTTTTGAATTAATTTGAAAATTGTCTTATGATTGTTTAAACAATGTTGAGAAAAATAAGAATTCTTTACAATATTAAAATGACAAGAAATCAATAGGCTTCAAGTTAATTATAAACATTTAGGATCTTCATGCATTACTTTTTAACAGATTTCTATTTTCTGTTTTCAAAATTTGTTTCGGTTATACATTTTCCTAATATTCCATAAAAAATTTCAATTATATATTAAACTTTGTAAAAATGATTGGCCTTGAATGAAGATGAAGTTAAGTGTCCAAGGAACTTCATGTTTATTTTATAGCTTTCTTTTAAGAAGTATACTTCATTGCTTCTCTGAACCAACATTTTTAAAACCTAATTAAATGTTAGTAAAATTTTACGAATTTAATGAGTGAAAAGTCGGCCGCTAAAAATTAGTAAAAAATTACTAATTCGAATCGTCAAGAAATTTCCTAATTTTATAGTAAAAAAAAAGTAATTTCTTCGTGAAAATATAGAAATTATTCAGGAATGTGTATAATAATTTAAAAAATTGCATGCATCGAAAACCTGAAAAATAGATAAGTTTAATAAAATGACGCAATTGTGTAGCACATTATCTTTATTCAAAGAATAAGAAGGCCATGTGAAGAAATTGTTAACTTGACCTAGTCTGTCTCCATTACCACATTATCAGCTTCTGATTCTTTGCACAAAGTTAAAAAAATGAGCATTTTTTAATTACATATGATCAATGGTCTATACATTAATTATGCATATTCAGGGTCCTGACGGGCTACTTTTCAACAGAAATCTGTTTTCAATTGTCAAATTTGTTTACGGTTGTGCATTTTTCTGGTTTTCCATAGAAAATTGCAACTATCCAAGGGAGTGTGGATTTATGAAAAATATATGGCCTAAAAGGCTAATGGCTAATGGCTCATCGTACGAGAAAATGTCATGAGACTAAAAAGTTTAAGACTTTTCAACAATTAATGAAAAAAATTTGAATGAAAAACATGTTTATCGAGGGTTTTCATTTATAAGAATTGTTATGAAAATGAAGCAAGAGAGCTTATGAAAAATGAACAATGTTATTAATGGTAGGTATAAGTTTTACAGCAGTAAAACAAATAAAATATCTGAACGATTGCTGCTTAAAAATAGCAATTTTTCAACCACAATTTACGAAGAGAAGTTTCCATTTGAACAGAAGATTTCTTTTTGCTTTCAAGAGAGAAGTACAACTTACAAATGATAAATTTTTACAAAATAGTTCAATTTTCAACGAAGTAATTTATTTTTTAGGGAGAAAAGATTAATTTAAAATTAAATAGTTTATTTTTTATAAGATGAATTTTTAATTAAGCGGAATAATTTTCAACTTTTTTAATTATAATATTTGGTTTAAAATATCAAAATCTTTTTTTGGCTGAGGATTTAACTATTTTGTTGAAAATTCTTCTTTTTGGATGAATTTAATTCTTTTTGATTTAAAATTAAAAACGTTTTTAGTTTTATTTGCAGCTAATTTTTGTTGTTGAGAATTCATCTTTTTTGGTTGAAAATACAACTAGTTGGCTAAAAGTTAAACTGCTTTGATAAAAAGTCATTTTTTTGACTGAAGATTGTTAATTTTATTTGAAAATGTGTGTTTTTTTGGTAGAAACTCGATCTTCTTGATAGAAAATTCATGTATTTGGTAGAAAATTAACTTTTTTCGTGGAAAATTCATATTTTTGGATTAAAAAATTAATCTTTTTGTAGAAAATTTGTCTCCTTTAAAAATAATTAATGATTGTTTTTTGGCTGAAAATACAACTGGTTGAAAATTATTATTTCATGGTTGGGGATGCAATTATACTTTGTTAAATTTTATTGATTAATTAACCTGTTTTTTTATTTGAAATAAAAATTTTTTTGGATTGAAATATCAACTATCACATTTTTTGTCGAAAATTCATCTTCTTTGTTGAAAATGTAAATGTTTGGTTGAAGATAACATTTTTTGTTGAAATTTGTGGTTTGACATAAATTTGAAATTTTCAAAAATATTTTTGAATTTTCTCATGATTCTTAGAAAAATTATTTTTATATAACCTTAAAAACAAATAAAGAAATAAACCTAAAAAATTAATAGTTATTTTTCGAGGAAGCAACTGCAAGAATCTACACTAGGGTGGTCCAAAAATGCATTAGAAAGTTTTTTTCTCGAATTTATATGCATATCGCCGAAAAATGTGCTCGAATCTACACCAAACAAAATTTTTTGTTTTGAAAAAAAAAGTGTTATGTAAAGATGGCGCACGCCCCATGAAGTTCAACACGTAATTCCCATAAGAAAGAAAGATGTTTTTGTAAATTTTTTAAAATATCACCCCCACAAATCTGTTCTATCGGGTCCCAAAAAAACCCCATAAGTGAAGAAATGGTTTTGTGCGAGTTTTTGGCTCTAATTATGATTTTTTTGGTTTTTTGATATTAGTATTGTTTCTAATATATAAAATACTACTTGAAACTGATAATTAAATGTTAATATGAATTGTTTAAATAACTTATAGCTGTGTTTAGCAATTTTCTCTTCGAATAGAGTTAGGAAATCGCATTTTTTCCCACTTTTTGTCCAGTTTTCAACTAGAGTGATGTAATAGTTAATCAATGTTAACAAACCTAATTTTCTGAAGAATTTATTATTATTATTAATAATATTCTCTGAATAATGCTAGAAATTGCGTTTTTTACAAAATTTTCAAATGTTTGTCCACTTTTCACTTGGAGTTGCGTTTTTTTTTCTGCAATTTTTAACTTTTTGTTCACTTTTCAATTAGAGTAAAGTAATGATGAATTCAAGTGGACAAAAATAATTGTTTCAACAATTTACTATTATTGTTAATAATATTCCCTTCGCCTAATAGTAGAAAGTTGCGTTTTTTTCTGTAATTTTTTAAAACTATTTGTCTATTTTTCACTTGCAGCGACCTAATAATCAATTAAATTTAGAAAAAATTATGGTTTAGACAAATTGTTATTGTCTACAATTATCTTGTCTCAGAAAAGTGCTAGAAAATGGCGGCCAGGTACAAATAATAAATATTAATATTATTTTCAGCAAAAGGGCTTTCCCTTTTTATTTATGAATGAATAATAAATAATCATTAGAGAGAATCATATTTTAAACAATATTTTTATCTTTTGTGATGATATTTTTCTGAAATAAAACAGATAATTGAAATATTCGCCAAATTTTTCCTATATCTATCATATTAAATGTAAATTTTTCTTCAAATAGTTACTATAGGAATGTTTTTTCTGAAATTAATGTTATATTTTTTAATTTTTACCTGAAGGAAAAGTTAAAAAAAAGCTTAACAATTCAGAAAAATCCGCAACTTTCTAACATTTCTCCAAGAGAAGATGGTTATAAAACATAATAATTTGTTTAAAAAATTACGTTTGTCAACTCGCATTATTTATTACTTTACTTAGTAAACAGTGGGTAAAAAGTTAAAAATCAGAAGAAACTGCAACTATCTAGCATTAATAAAGAAGTAAATAGTTATAAATAATAATAATCTGTTTAAATAATTATTTTTGCTGAATAGATTTAATTATTAAGTGAAAAGGAGACAAATAGCTGACAATTTCAGTAAAAACCCCAACTTTCTGGCATTATTCAAATTAAATATTATTTACAATAATGAATTGTTTAAATAATTAATTTTTTAAAAAATTGCAATTTCCTAACATCCTTATTTATTTATCACTATGAAGTAGGTTTTTTGTGTATGAGAAACAATTTGCATTCAAGAGACTGCTAAAAATCATAATTAGCACTAAAAATTCACTAAACACATTTTTTAACATATGGGGTTTTTTGGACACTATACAACAGACTTGAAGGGTGCTATTTGAAAAGTAATATCTTATTCGTATTCTATGGCTAATCGTAAAGAGAAATATACCTCCATCGGTAGTCTTCATGTGTCTTGTTGTGTATAAAGCTTTTACGGGTCGGGTCGGGCTTACGGGTTTTCGAATTTGTTTGATTTAAATAAAATTTGTTTAACTTAAACATTGGTGTGTTCAAATAAAATAAAATCCTTTTCGACCCTATATCGGAGAAAGAATTTTTGGATTCAAGAAAACATTTTTCTGATTGTACGCCCATATACAGAGTAATTATTTTTGCATAAAATAAGAATTTAATTTGTACTTTGTAAGGCCATGATATAAAAATGTACGTTTGGATATGAATTATAAAAAATCGATACATTAGTTATCATCATCGAACCACATATATTTTGAAAATGTAAATGTATTTCTCATAATTGATAAAAATATCGCAAAATTCTTTTTTGGTATATCCTCATACTGCCTCTATCATTTTGATTTCTGTAATTTTTACACTTAATTTGGAATAAGACTGCACCAAAACCCCAGGGTAACAATTTTTCTGAATATTGACAAAAGCTTATGCGTTTGTGAAAATTCCTTGACAATGTGTCACCTCGTTCCAAGTGAAACGTGTAGGTCGAGCCCACTTCCTGCATTAGGGCAGTAAACAAATTTCTCGTATGAGAAAAATATTACATATCATCACCTAAATGCCAGTAATCCTATTTCTCAATGCAACGTCAGGGCTAGTATATATATACAATTAGAACTAGTTCAAGATCCTTTCAGTTGCAGAACAAGAAATATTTCAAAAATCAGTTCAGTGTTTCTAAAAATATGAGAATTCTTATTTTGACTCTGTCTTTCTTCACTTTGATGATACTTCTTAAATCTGCTCGTAAGTAAAATTTATATCATATACTCAATCAATCATACATTAAAATATCTTACATCCAGATATCGAATATCCAAAAATTCGAATTTCATTTAGGAACAGTTGGGACATATTATATTTTTACTATAAGTATTTAGAAAAAATTTTGGTTCTCCTATACAGAAAATATTTTAACGTAATTTCAGACAAGATGGAAAATAAACTAACATCTTCGTATATATTTTTAATTGAATTTTATTTTAAAAAAAGACCTTCTTTCACTGCCCTGGTATTCGAACACCAGGTCAACTGATTTCCGGTCAGGTGCTCTAACCACTAAGCTACTGGAGAGATCAGAAGAAGAATTCTTTTTTCTGAAGTACGCTTTATGTAGCAAGATGTTATATATCAATTTTTATTACAAATCTGTATTATCATCGGAGAAGGTAATGGATCGAGAAGAGAATTCCACACATAACATTGAAATCTACAATATCGACCAAAGTTATATTCTCCTGTACAGAAAATATTTTAACGTCATTTCAGACAAGATGGAAAATAAACATTTTTTAATTAAGTTTTATTCAGAAAAAAGATCTTATCCTTTCACTTCGCTGGGATTCGAACACCAGGTCAACTGATTTCCGGTCAGGTGCTCTCACCACTAAGCTACTGGAGAGATCAGAGGAAGAATTCTTTTTTCTGAAGTACGCTTTATTTAGCAAGATGTTATATATATGACACTCTCATAACCTCAGAGAATAATGAATTACACCTTGAGCATCTCGACGAAATCCTACATAGATTAGAAAAAGATAATCTAACGTTAAACCTCGCAAAATCACACTTTTTCATGAGAGAGACTAAATTTATCGGCTTCATTTTATCGACGGAAGGAGTTAAATCTGACCCGGAAAACTACAGAACATACATGAATTTTTAGCACCTAAAAATGTCAAACAACTTTGAGGCTTCCTGGAACTTATCAATTTCTATTCGAAATTCAGCAAAGAACATGCAGGAGAAACCGTTCCTCTGCTAAAACTTATAAAGAAAGGATCTGCCTGGATCTGGGTCGAAGGGGCACAGAACCCGAGTCGAAATTTTGGTCCTATTTTGAACCTGCTTAACTCAATTAAGACCTTTTTTGGTCCTGCATGGCACTTTTCGACCTAGTTTGGACCTTCTACGTCCTGCTTGAGTCCTAGTTTACACCTTTATGAACTCCGCAACAAAATGGAATATGTTTGACATCCTGATTTGGTCCTGGTACGTTTTGCTTATTTTGTTGTAGGTCCTGCTTTAACCCTGTAAGTCCTTCGAGTTTAAATGTACTCTGTTTGGATTACCTGCTTTGGTCCTGCAGGTACTTAGAGTATATTTCTAATACATAAAATATTTTGTATTTTCAATAGAAAAATAATTCCCAAGCATTGTAATTAACAAAATGTATAATTGAAAGTGAGATAACAAAGTATAACAAGGAAAGGGCGTGGACTAGAAAACCTCGAGTGAAATAGTTATTCTTACATATAATGTAAACATATGAGATCTATAGATCTCATCTTATACAAGTATGTGAATGTATCCGAAAAAAATCATAAATTAAAATTATTTGCATACCATTAATTAATTTTTTTCATTTACATTCCTTGATATTTTGGTTGAAAAAATATCTTTTAAATACATGCATTGTATTCCTAATAACAATAGAGAATATAAATACTCATATTCTTTTAGAGCAAGTAAGGAAAAGTTAAAAAATGCATTAAAATAGTGGTAAGACCTCAGGAAAAACATTTTTATTCAAGTTCTTTCTGGTTGACAGGTAGTCCAATGGACATTTGATTTTCGATGTTCATATAAATGCAAACAGAAATAAGATTTACAATTGGAATGGCAATTGTATTATTTACGGTATCGCAGACCTGTAAAAATAAACCACTATCATAATGAAAATTATCGCCTTGAACACGGAAGACATCGCGGCAAACAAGTTGTCGTCCGATTACTGCAAAGTACATAATTTCGCATTCACAGCGCTGTATCTCGCAGTTACAATTATAAACTTTCAGAAAACAATGGATAACACCTAAGTGTAATTCATTATTATTAACATATTGCACTGCGGATGAATATGCAACTAAACCAGATAATTCTCTAATGTATTGATATATTCCAACGCTATAGCAATGTTCCATAATTTGCTCAATAATTTTTACTTGTTGCTTTGTAGTTTGGCAAAAACGTTTGATGTCACCAGCGGGTGGCATCTCCAAAAATTTAGTCATTGTTATAAATCGATATTGTGAAATATCTATCTGAGTATCGACATGATTTGTACCATGAATAAGTCTTAACAACTTTCCATTTAAATCCTCATATTCAAAACATGTATATACCCATAATGGTCCAAGTCTTTGCACGATATCAGGAAAATGTATTAATTGCCGTACATTTCTTGAACAGTATTGTACTCCGTATAAAGTTTCAAACTCCTTGAAATACTTATGAAAGAAATCGCGACTTACTTCGATCATTTGCGGTGTAATTTTATCACAACTCAAAATTGACATTGCTGTTACTAACAGGAGATAGTGGTCAAAATGATCTTATCTAAGAATTGCTTGAAGAACAGGGAGAGAATAATAAAAGAACCACATTTTTAATTCCGAAGCCTTCCAATGAACTAAATCAGCAATAGAGCGTGGCATGCGATGGACAAATTTGGGAGGTTAGATCGAAGTGGGACGGTTATTAATGATATCAATAAAAGCATACAATGAAAATGGTTGTAAACGATTTTCAACGCTAAATAGCAAAGTCAGGACCTTTTTCACGACTCCACCCTCAACGCCATGCATTCTATCAAGTCCCATACCTTGCACGAAATCAGGCATTAATTTAGACAAAGCTGAAGAGCCTTTTACGCCCATTACCGGAAGATCCTGAGTAGCAGTGCGAGCAAATGATTCTGTATTCTCTAAAGTTCTTAACACGATATTATTTCGATATGGAAATGCTTGAACATGATGGCCTTGTGCATCCAAAGGAATATTTTCACTTTTACACAAACAAAAGGAACAGCCGTGAGCGCCGTTGAAGTTTGAAAAGTTTAAACATTCACACCTAGCTGGTGTATCGCAAGTTCCTGTCAGGAGAACTCCTCTTACGCTTATTGTGACATTATTACTGGGTATGTGTACATCAATACCATCGGAAAGTTTTTTTAAGTCTGAACGCAAGCTATAAAGAAATCTATTCATATCTGGCTTTGTATTACCATGCCATAATCCAGCAAGTAGAGTATTTTCCCTTCTTTTTCTAGTTCCGAAAGGTAACTCATTGGTCGTTAAGTAAATAGGCCAGGCACTGATTTTAGACGATTTAAAAATTGGGATTCCATCAGTGTACCATGAAAGAGAAATGTTGTTCGGATTTGACAGAAAACCATTGTTAATCCATGACCGATACAGATCGCTTTCATAAATGTCAGTTATAATAGCTGGTGGGTGCCTAGGCCTATAAAACCGATTCTGTAGGCTGTTATAAAAATTATTTCTTTTATACATTTCTTTCAATTGTTCAAGAAATGGTAATTGAACAAAATAACAAAGTTTCTTATTTGGACAGACGGGGCAAATATCGTTGTTTGATCTTAATTCTCGTATGCATGTGCCACAATAATAATGTTTTCTCATATCAGTTTCTCCATCGAGAGAAAAATATTTTCGGAATTTATATAAACTATTTTTTTTCAAATCTTCACTTAAGCAATGGAAGTTTATAACAGCAATAATGTCAGAAAGACACATCATGGAAACGTTATGATGTAGTAAGATTGTTAAAATTAATAACATACTCTCCATGACATTTATTGGAGCTCCTCGGTATACAGGCTGTTGATTGAAATTGTCTTCATTGTCAGGAAATATTTCAGCATACTCATCTCCACTTTCTGATGAAGAGTCGTAATGACGTCTCTGTAAAAAGAAGATTCTTCCATTAAAACTTCCGAACTAGTTGCAATAGTGACAGTAAACTATGCAAGAGTAGGTCGCTTTTAGGAGTAGGCCATTTGAATTTATTAGATTAAGGAAAAAAGTTTTACATAAAGCTTTTGATGACAATATTCGCGATAACATTAAGCAGAACTAAACGAAACTTTGTCGACGCGTTCAGCGATTCTTTGTAACAAAATTGAAGGTCTTTTCTAGGTTTTCCAGGTCAAGTAATCAAGTTTTTCCAGGTCGCTAGACACCCTGATTATGAATAACAGATATGCGAGATTTCAAAAATTATTTTGCGGCATGAAAACAATCTTGCATAGCTTACCCTACATCGACAATTGTATTATTTACCTAGGTTCAATCCGAACGACAAAGAAGAAAAAGAAATTATAACTCCTGCTAGCCGCACCTTGAAAGGACCAGAGCTCACTTACATCACAACCGAAAAAGAACTCTTGGCGATAGTCTGGGCCCTGCAGAAGTTTCGCACGTATCTGCACGGGGCCGAGATAGTTAACCGCACGGACCACCTAGCACTCTAGTTCCTGAAAACGTGCAAATTCGTAAACGCACGATTAACGCGCTGGATACTGGCGATCCAAGATTATAAAATCAAGATCGAACATCTACCCGGAAAAGAAAACATAATGGTAGACGTATTAAGCAGAATACACGACAGTGAGAACTACAAAAATAATCGTGGAGAAACTCGTGTAAACATCAATGCTCTCAGTTACCAATGTACTCAAGAAACGGAAGACTTGATAAGGAGCATCCCTCTGACGCAAAAAGAAGATAAAAAAATTCTACAACTCATACGAGACGCGGAGAAAAACATGGACAATGAGAAGCGTTACAAGATTATAAAAGAAGCGTAATATCATTATGATGGAAAGACTTATCGATTCTACGTGCCATCAGAACCCGTAGAAAAAATTATATGGGAGATTCATAACTCGTATGGACATACAGGTGTGGAGAAAACATATAAAATGTAACGGGAATCTTTCTACGCGCCACGGCTACCTAAAATCACGCGAAAAACTCTTGCAACGTGTGACTCGTGCCAGCGAAACAAATTATCGACACAAGCCGCACAGGCACTACAAGAGCCCGTGCTGTCACAGGAACCGTTGGAAATTATCTCAATCGATTTTTTTGGGCCTCTAACTAAAACAAAGTTCGGTTACGAACACCTGCTCGTGATGATAGATACATTCACTAAGTATACGAAGCTGTATCCTCTCAGAAGAGCAACAAGGGAAATCGCGATAAAAAAGTTATAGATGAATTCATGGAGTTCGTTGGAAAACTGAAAAAAGTATTATCCGATCGAGACACGCAATTCACGAGCCATCAATGGAGAGAGACAATGGAAGAAAGAAGTATACAAATGATTCTCACGTCCATACGACACCCACAAGCAAACATGGTGGAACAAGTGAATCGGGAACTAGCGCGACTATTCAGAACCCTACTACGGCCCAAGCAATACGCAAGATGGTATTTTCAACTAGAAAACGTGAAAACAATTATGAATAAATCACACCACGATACTACCGAATTAACTCCTTACGAGGCACTATGGGAGAGGAAGCTCAAACGATGGTGGATGCATTTACTGCCACAAACGCCGCCCCAACCCCAAGGCAGTAGGCAAGAGTAGTTAGTAGTGCTGAGAGACAGAATACAAAGATAGAGAGAGAAACTATTGGAACGCATAAATAAGAAGAAGAAAGGCATACTCTTTCGCCAGGATGAATGGGGATTAGCGAGAGCGTGCAACGTTTCTAATACAACAACAAGAGCAATGGAAAAATTCTTGGCACTATACGAGCGACCGTACAGGATCAAGAAGCAAATTGCCACGAATGTATACATTTTGAGTGAGACGGACAGCGAGAAGGAACGAGGACAGCACCACGCAAATGATCTTCGTAGGTACCTGAGGCGGAAAAGCGTGAGTGGGGCGAAAGGAAATTCGGCATGAAAAGTCAAGTGGTCCCAGTAGCTGCCGGATATTTCGGGTAGGTCAGTAATAGCCCGAAAGTCAACCATGCCAGACGCAAGCACCAGAATCGAAGCCATCGATATCCTTCCCTGCTTTGGGATTCAATGCGACATGGATAATGAAGTAGAAGTGGATTTTAAACCCGATGAACACCACTACAAGGTACTAATGACGCGTGCCAGATTTAGTTGCTCAAGGAGGCGCAAAGCACGACCGCCGAATAACACAACAATCTCGGAGGTGAGCGCTTCGCGCTTTGCAAAAGACGTACGCAAGAGAAAAGTGGGCACCACGGACGTCACAACTCCTGAAGACCGATTCATCGTGACCCGGCCATACATCCCATGGTGTGACAAAGAGGAAAGAACCACTACGAGGCAAAGAGTGCGGACGAAGAGCTAATTCGACTCACCGAGACAATCACAATCAAGGACAACCCTATTCACGAACAGCTGAAGGAAATGCCCAAACCCATAGTCATAGACTTGGGGGAAAAACCAGAGATCTTGACGCTGGACAGCGATGACGAAGAGGAGGCATCACACCTGAACAGGCAGAGTGACGTTACGCTGCGAGTCACAACATCAAGTGACAGCGAAGCGCAAGTCACTCAATTACGAGAGAATGTGCACTTGCCTACGACGTCAGCAGCTGCGAGGGGAACCATCGACGACGAGATTCTGCGTTAGGCTAGAATCAATTCCTTAGATCTAATTTTCACAAAGAAGACGGCAGCTCCCATCGAAGAACAGAAGCCAGAACCACCGAGGCCAGTTATTTTCTCTGCGAGGGAACCACGCTGGCTGGACTTAACCAACGAAAAGAACAGTCTCTGCAAGATCAAAGGACTGTTGCCGTTAAACGCAGTAGGCACGAAGCGTTCGTGACGGACCTTTTTCACAATAAGGACCTCAAACCTCCAAAGAGGAAAACGCAGGCCGAGAAAGAGAATGAGATGAGGGAGAAGCAGCTCGCCAAAGCCGTACGACGAGAACTCCACGCACTGAGAAAGGAAGAGAGAGAACGAAGACATCGCAGTATGTGGCAGGTAACTGTAGAATGTAGAGCCTGGGCACTGGCACCCCAGCGAGACTGCAGCCGACCTAGAACGATACAAATCATGGACTCCGGGCCAGGCTTGGCCCCTGTCTAAAGACTGGACCTTTGGAGAAAAGAAGGCGGAAAAGGGTCTTCAACTCCACAACAGGGACGACCGGCAGAAACTCGAGCGGAACTCCCAAAGAATCATCCAAGAAAATTAAGCAAGTCACAATTAAGTGAATCGGTAAATCCAAAAGTTCATTTTTTTTATATATTCGATCTTTTTCCTGTCAAAAAACTTACTTGTTCTTACTTAATTTGAGGGACAGTTGTAAACTGTGAGTTACGAGGGTCGCCTGACGGTAGGCAAAAGAAGTGACTCCTGTGAGATGCACATACAGAATTGTATCACACGGGAGAAACCTCAGAGCGCAGGCTCTAGAACTCCCACGCAAACTATATTGCGTAAGAGAGAGAGGGTAAAGTGGGGAAGCGAGAATAAAAAGCGCTCCCCGGCCGAAAAACGGCACATTGAAATCTTGTGCCACCAATAGCCGAAATCTCAGGGTGAAAACCTTGTGGGAAGGACTGAGGATCAATCCTCTCTTCTTTGCCACATTCCACACTCATTCCAATCGTGAAGAAACTCCTAAGAGAGTCTTGACAGTGATTTTATCGCTAAAGGCTGTTTATAAAGAGTTATTTTCCTTTGGAAATTGCGATCCTCGACTCTTGTGGTGAAAAATTGAACAGTTATCTTTTTGCGCAAGTTCTTGTAAGACTCATGGTCTTGTATAATTTTGAGTGAATTTTATTCTGTTGACAAGAAATAATCTCTAAAATTTCAATCATCGTTTCAAAGCACTATTGAGCAAGGCAGAGGTTGTACAGAAGCCCCAGGTCAACATAATGTTGGGGCGTTAGTTGATAAAACTATAAATTTGTATCTTAACGATCTACAGACAATAAGAGGAGTTGTACTGCTCGAATTGGCTGCGAAAGTCGGAAGATACAAATCGTAGAAAAAACGAGTATTTCCTGTCAAAACGGACCTCGAAAATAAGACGTACATAAATTACTCACAGAGTGTAGAATTTGTGGAAAGCTACCTCCGCTTAGCCTCTATTGAGCTTTCTCTCTCTCTTCAGACAAGGCGAGATACCTGAGTCTCGAACGTTCTCAAGCCCAGGCAGTAAAGTCCGAGCGTGAGCTCACAGTCCCCTAAGGGGCCTAAGGGATTAACTTGCGACTCACAGGTTATAAAGAAATAAGCGAGCTTATAATTATTTTATACTAATTCTCATTGTATCCTAAATGGATTATTTTATTATGTTGTGACATTTACGTACTGATTGATGGGAAACCCCCAGTACAGGTATCTTTATTTCAGGAGTCGAGTTATTGAGACGTTCTTACGGTAGAAAGTACATAATTCCAAGATCCTTGTACCAAAGTACGAAATAAAAACCTTTAATAAATTCGAATCTCTCGTGCCGTAAATAAAACTAGTAATAAATTTGCTCTCTATTAAATTAAAATAATAGATATAAAGTGTGCCTACCGAAATAATGGTGTTTTTTCTTAAAATTAAGTAAAATAGAAGAGAGAGAGAGAGAAAAAAACATAGACTGTGCCGGAAATATAGTTCTACAAACTTTGATACCCTATTTAGCTAGCTACTATTATTCATTTTTCTTTGTGTGTGCATCAAGCTGTTTTTAGAATAATTCTTCTATTATTGTATTCTTGAATAGTAGGAATTTAGGGTAAAGCGTTTTTTAGCTAGAAAGTAGGGCGTGTTGTAAAAATAGACTAGAGCATGCATTTTGGAATAAATGAATTTTCAATTGTAATACGGAATTTTACTTTTTCTCCGTGGAAGTCCCTTTATTTTATTTCCTGTCTTAATTAAGTAATAATTAAAGTAATTAGGACAATAAGTTAACTCAGCCGGCAAAAGTTGGCGGTTGCAGTATCTTTCCGATGACTTCTTAAAATTATGATTTTTAAATTTCAAAGATTAATTAATTATTTAAACTATTTCCATGAGCGAATTCAGAGTGTGGTCATTTTTCAAAGAAACCCTCCCGTCAAACCTCCTGCTCGACATTAGTTAAAAAGTAGCGAATACACAACCCGTTTGTATACGTCGAAGATGGTCATACATCCGAGTGCTATGCGCGCTCGAAATGGCTTGACATTGGACTCTTCTCGAGTCGAGATCATTTACTGTGTACTTCTATGAAAATTTGTATGCGCCGATATTTTAGAGGTTTTTCCCCCAAAGTTGCATGCAAATGTTTAGAGTTGCACAATTATTTATTCTGCATCGTGAGAGGGTATCCGTGCGAAGCTGTGTACAAATCAAATCCATCTTTACAGGCCGAAAGTTCAACTATGCTGAAGATTCGACTGTTTAGTTAAAAATACAACTGTATTCTTTTTTGTTTAAAAATTCGACCGTTCAGTTGAAAATCGGTCTTTGTAGGTTGAAAATTCAACTATGTTGAAGATTCAACTATTTCGTTAAATTTCGTCTCCTTACCTTGAAAGTTCAACCTACGTGGTTGAAAAATCGTTTTTCTGCTGGGTAAATATTTATCTTTTCGGGTTTAAAAGTCAACTGTTCATAAAAACATTTACTTTTTTAGTTGAAAATTTAATTCTTTTTTTAAAAATGCAATATATTTCGAATTAAAATCTTAGGCCTTTTATATTAAATTTAATATGGTACCTATATTACTTTTTTTTACGCAATTATAAAATTATATCGAAGAGATCATTTTTAACTAAGAAGGAGGGTATTCGTATATGTGACGTCACCCAGGTGGGTACATTCTTAGTGTGATCGTTAATCTGTGACGAAGAAGGGAAGGGGTGGAAAATGTCTTCAAAATGCAGTCGAATCTGGATTTAGTGCCGGTTTTTGGTCTGACAGTGACCGGGTGACGTTAAATCCGGGCTCACGGAACTACTTTGTCTCTCCTGTTTTATTTTTTTCCTGTTTTTCTCTCTGTTTGTCACGCCTGAGTGCATACCGCACATCCCCTCGCAACGCCTCTCACGTATCCCCACGGCGCGGCGTCAATTCTCGGAATAACACAATCCAGGGGAACTAAATCCCGGTTTCACTGTAGCGTGATGTAGTTTTTGAACGGCCCCATATTCCTGACCTGGAAACTGTACCAGACTTACAAAAGCTGATCATGATTATCATGAGCAATCATATTATAAATTAAAGCCTCGATAAATGACTTTCATTTATTTATAATTACTTATAAGGAGGAAAATGATAACAGATCTCGATATAACAATGTTAAAGCTAGTTTTAAGAATTAGAACAGGATTTTGTTACAGTTTTTTCGTTCTTAAGTTGTTTATATAAGGACATGGAAATATTAAAAAACTGACAATTATGTTTGAATAAAGAAATATATATGTATACTTTTGTTGCAATCATTTTCATGTGTAATATATTAATAGAGGTAATCTTTTTATCTCTTAATTCCTTGTGCGAAGACTCATTTAACTCTAATCGAAGAAATGATGAGACAATTGAAAAAATACATACAATTTCACTCTATAAAATATTTTTCTAATAAGCAAAACTTGAAAAACTTATTTATCTGTAAACATTAAAGAAGTTGAATTTGAATCGCAATACTTTTTTAATGTGATAGTTGCAGAGATAAACATTCTTATCTTATACTTGCATGCAGTGTAATTACTGCACAGTGTTCTATAACGTGTACATGAAGAGTTCGAATAATTCGAACATTCCCGGACTCTTTCGCTGAGCGCGCAACTAAGTATTCTAAATTGTGACGTCAGCTGGCAAGATGTCTGCACCAAGGGTCAAGCAATAATTTTAATTGCATGAAAAGAAAATTTTTTTTAATCACTTGACAAAAAATAATTTCTCACCATAAGTGTATTTGGATATTATTCTTTATTTATCAAAAGCTATTCAATTAAATAATAAAATTGTTACAAAAAAAGATCAATTTCATTATTTAATTGAACAGCTTTTAAAAAATAGAACATAATATCTGAATACACTTACGTTGAGAAATTATATTATTTACAAGTTAATCAAAAAATAAAGTTTTGTCCTATGCAATTGGTATTATCTGGTATTTAGGCATTTCAGGATGAGTGGGGGAAATCAAAGATGTATGCACGCCAGAGGTCAAACAATAATACTAATTGCATGGGACAAAACTATATTTTTTAATAATTTGGAAAAAAGGATTTTTCAAGATAATCAAAATAGGTCAATTTTCATACCAGAAGAATAATTTTCCACCAAAAAAGATGAATTTTCAAACACGCAGTTCGATTCTCAACGAAGAAGGGAAATTTTTTAAGTAACAAAAAAACGAATTTTCAACAAAATTGATAAATTTTCAACTAAGACGGTTAATTTTCTACCAAAAAATATTAATTTCTGACAAAATTTTCAACCTGATAGTTAAATTTTCAATCAAAGAAATGAATTTTCAACCAAGAATATTAATTGTATACCAAAAATGTTTAATTTTTAACAAAATAGAGGAATTTTCAACCAAATAATTGAAGTTTAAACTGAAGAAGATAAATTTTCAACCAAACATGGAATAATTAGATTTTCAGTTGGAAAAATTAATTTTCACAACAAAATATTTTTAAAAATAGTTCAATTAAAAAAAAGAGGATTTTCAACAAAGAAGTTTCACTTCACCTCTATAACTTTTGACCTAATTGAGATATTTATTATTTTCTTTTTGAGTCTAATAGCGTCCATCGTCGGTTTTTCTGAAAAAATTAAAAGTCAAATTTCTCAAAAAACAACGTATTTCGTCCCCGAGAGATTTTGCGATTTCAAGTGTAGAACCCTGTCTAATTTGAAATGCATTCGGTCCAGGCATTTTTCGACAGAAGAAATTGTTTTTTTTGTGTTAGTTCTTTTAATTATGAACTTCATGATAATTTCAGCAAAATTCATAATTAGTTGATCAATTTTATAATTTTTTTAAAACAAATTTAATTTAAAAAATGAATTATTCGGTCATTTGTCGACGGAAAGACTAGTTGATTAGTTGATTAGTTTTATATTGTCTAAAACAAATTTTAATTTGTCTTGCCCGGCGACAAATGCTCGAAAAGTGCATTTTTTTATCAAATTTGTTTTAAAAAAAAAAAGAATAATTAAATTAATTATGAATTTTTTTTAAAATTATTGTGAGTTCTCAATCAAAACGGACTAACATTGAAAAAAAAACGAGTTTTTTTATCAACAAATGCCCAAATAATGCATCTGTGTATTAAATTTGTTTTAAAAAATCATCAGATTTATCAAATTTTTATGAATGTTGCTGCAATTATCATGAATCTTCCAATTAAAAGAACTGACATAGAATAAAACGATTTTTTCCGTCGACAGATCCCCAAACAATGCATTTGTTTACTTAATTTGTTAAAAATAATAATTTAACAAATTATGAATGTTACTGAAATTATTGTAAAGTTCCCAATTAAAACGGACTGATAACGAAAAAAAAACGTATTTTTTCGGCGATAGATGCCCGAAAAAGGCTTTTTCTTATTGAATTTGTTTTCAAAAACATCAAATTAATCAAATAATTATGAATGTTGCTGAAATTATCATGAATTTCCCAATTAAAAGGACTGGCATTTAAAAAAAAAAAAAAAAACGAATTTTGTTGTCGACAAATGCCCGAATAATGCATTTGTTTATTTAATTTGTTTATCACATTACTAAGAATATTCTCAAGGGAAATTTTCTCTATTATAATATTGTTTCCATCCAAATTTGTTGCAATATAACTTGAAAAAACGTAAAATTATTGAAAATTATAGAAAACACACTTTCAATGAAAAATTTGTTTGAATAAATGTTTTTGTTTATTCTATCATGATGGAAGATCTTCAACTAATGTTACTCAATGGAACGTATGCGATTGCACCAATTTTCCTGTAATTGATGAGCACCGGGAAAGTCGAATAGAACAAATTGAAAATTTTTCGTCATATTTTTCATTCATAAAAAATTTAAAACCCAAATAAATGGGGCTCGACAACTTCCTGGTAAATTTTATCAACTTTTTCAATTTTTTTACGTCTAAATCGGTCAATATTTGTGGACTGTACGTTATTTTGAACGAAACCCTCAAAATTGAAGCATTATTGAATTAGGATCTTGAAACTAAGTCGCTAAAAATTATTAATTTTTTAATTGTGATCCACAATTTTTAAGATTCAATCATTTTAATTTTTAATCTAAAATGCAAAATTAATAACTTGGAAATTAACGATGAATGATTTACTTGAATGAATTACTTGTGGAGATTCAGACATTTTTATACAATTTGTAATAAATAATTTTTGTTTATTTACGAGAATTTTGTTTAGTATCCAATTTGAATTGCGCGCCAAGTGCGACCAATGAGCGCACTTCGCTGATGCAAGCGCAAAGAAAAAGTTTCTGTGATTGGTGGAAAAACAACCCCTCTTCCAGCTCGTCTAGTGAAAATTGCAAAACGTAAAAGTTTCAAGCAGTGATGCCAATGTAGGCGCCTTTTGCTACTGCGCTTGCGTTCGGGCCGCGCACTGGTTGGCCGCAGTTGGCGCGCTATTCAAAATTCGAATTGAAAACAGTTCTTGTGATTTAAATGAATAATTATTGAAAAATGCACAAGAATGTATATAAATTGTACAACTTCTGATTTTAGACCAGAAAAAAATTGATAACACATATATTCATTAAATAACAGTTTATTTTCTTTGACTTTCGAAGAATAACTTATATTCCACAAAACATTTAATTTCAGAAGAAATTCGTTTGAAAAATTATTTCAAAATAATTTTTTATAATGTTTTTAATATTTTGTTATGTATTCTCATAAGAATTTATGTTAATTCCAATTTTGAATTGCGCGCGAACTGCGGCAAACCAGTGCGCAGTCCGAACGCAAGCGCAGTAGGAAAAGGCGCCCAAATTGGCATCAGTGCTTTCAAGGCTTCGCGTCGAAAAATTTAGTTTCTAGGTTATGTTTGGTCGTAAACAACACTCTTCAACGGACATTAACTGTCCAATTATAGTATATGTATGTTGATAAATTCTGATAAAATAGACTATGCTTTTTGATAATCTTGAAGTTGATATGGACAATATATAAATGCACTGCAGAAATTATCTTGGGATTGTGTTAAATAATAAGAATATTAAGTAAAATGGGGACAAACAACAAAAGTGAGGTTATGTAGCCAGTTATATAGGAAAATGTAAGTATATTCCTATATTTAATGATAAATCCATATTTAGCTGTATCGTGGAATCAAATTTGCAATAACATGGTTGCTACCAAATCTGAATTTCAAAATTCCCTGACTTTACTCCAGCCCCGTGGCACTCTAAAATGAAAGTGACGGAAATGTGGAGTTGAGTACGGCCGAGGGTGGCACTGGTTGTACTTTTAGGCCGAAAATTATTCAAATGCATGGGGAAAGTGTCAAAAATGTGAAATTTTGTGGTTTTTATATTATAAAAACGGACTTTTGAATTTTTTTCACTTTAGAATTAAGTTTTAAGGCTTTTCGACTAAAATTTTATCAAGTTTTTTTTTCTGATGAATGAGAATAATGGAGAGAATTTTGCCGAACATTTTGACTTGAGAATTTTGAAGATTTCAAGAGAATAAAACACTTTTCTTGAAATTCCAGGTAAAATTTAAATAATGTTTTATTTGGTTTTTAGAGAATATTTAAAAATGATTCTCTACAATTTTGAAAAATAATGTAGAAAATTTTAAAGCAAAAATTTTCAACTCTACACGTCTACAACATATTACAAGAAATTCGTGCTAGTTTAAGAAATATTAAGAAGTTTCGCAAAGATTTCGTAAAATTTCAAACAAAATTTCGATTTCATAAAATTGAAAAAAAATCGATTTTTAAAGATTTCCAAGCAAAAATTTATAATCTTTTTAAGAATGAAAGGTTTCAAGAGAATGAAAAACTTTTCCAGATAAAATTGAACAAGATTTCAAAACATTTCGAAACATTTCCAAAATTTTCAGAAAAGTATGTGGAAGATTTTAAGGCAACTTTTTCATTTTGCAGAATTAAAAATTTTTTTTAGGAAAAATGCTACTCGTTTTAGAAGATATTGAAAAGTTTTCAAAAAATTTCAAAAATAATTTAAACCTTGGAACGATTTCAAGAAATTTAAAGCAAAATGTAAATTTATGAAGAATTCGAAAAAAGATGCTTTTTAGAAATTTTGAGATGTTTCAAGAGAATAAAAGTTTTCTTTTGAAGATTGCAAAAGATTTCCAAAATTATGGAAAAAGAATCTGGAAGATTTTAAGCAATTTTTCAAATTTTCCAGTTAAAAAAAGAATATGAAAAATTCGGATCACTTTAAAAGATATTAAGAAGGTTGGAAAAAATTTCGGAAAAGAATGTAGAAGATTTTAAAGCAAAAACTTTGAATTTTGCAAGATTGCAAATTTATTTCAATTTTTCAAAAAATGATTTTTTATGTTGAAAAATTAATTTTAAGATAAAATTGAAAATTAT